>SSNS01000021.1:1316998-1376070 GCA_006937985.1 Aphyosemion australe | reverse complement strand
CCCTCACGGAGACCGGAGAGACGCTTTGCTCCAGCAGCTCCTCCCACTCTAGTGTAGTTTTAAACCCACAACCAGACGGGATGTCCAGACAGACCTCTGAATCCCTGTCAGTGCTTCTCCTCAGGAACGTCAACACACCACACTCCCTCTGCTGATCAGTGACGTAGGAGGCAGATTTAATGCGACATGACCGTTTAGACTGCAGTCGCTTTCAAAAACATAAGATATGTATCAGAATAAGTACCACAAATGAAAGTGACCTGGGCCAGATTAGAAAAAAATATCTGTGCTGTTCAGACTGTTCAAACTCATGAAAAATCAGATTTGACGCACTTTTGCCTGCAGTGACATTCTCAGACACAATGTGTGAAGCATTTTATTTCATTGTAATATGACCGAGAACCACTAGATGGCGCCACAGCTATGTGTTCGAGGCCTCGAATCATGTGTCGGCACATTAGAGAATGCTTCGAAGCGCTTCATGAGGCTTCATTGGCACATCACTAGTCCACTGTTTCACAGCCAGGACAAAAACCACATGCTCCTCCTCAACCTGAGAGTCAACCATCGACTGGTCACCAGACCCTCCTCTCCAGCACCTTGGAGTAGACCTTTCCAGGGGGGCTGAGGCGTGTGATACCCCTGTAGTTGGAACATGCTCTCTGGTCTCCTTTCTCAAAATTGGGGACCACCTCTCCAGTCTGCCATTCCTCAGGCACCACGCCCCAATTTCCACACAATGTTGCAGAGGCATTTCAACCCAGACAGTCTCACATCCATAACTTATAGCCTTGAGATACCACCTTGTCAACCCCCAGAGCTCTGCCACTGTTTGACTACCATAGCCACATCTGCCCCAAAGATTTATCAGTCTATTTCCAGGGCCCTCATTTATCAAACGTTTGTAGAAACGGTCCTATATTCCCTCCTACGGATGAAATTTAGAATGTGTGTACGAACAGTCAAAAGTCTCATTTATGAAACATGCGGTGGCCTCTCGTACGCATGTTCCTCCGCAATCGTCTGATGATAAATCCCACCTGTTCGCACCCAGGTGCTCATGCCCGTTTACCGTCATTTACATATAGAAACACCATCAATTAACCATATTTGGTCATACTACGTCCTCAGATCGGGAGGGGATTCCCTGGGTTCTTCCCGGAAAAATAAAGAAAAACTTTACAGCAAGATCGAAGCACTGGACACTTGACAACGCGTGTATGATTGGGGAGCAGAGGAGGTTCTGGAGGGTTCTTGTAGTTGTAAAATAGAATACGGACTGGGATCGGATCAGTGCGCTGCGCTCACGGAAGAGCTGTTCCCTCTGGAGTGCACGCTCTGCTAAATCCTCCAATAAAGTTAAAGTCCCAAGTCATCATCACACACTGGTGAAATTACATCTCCGCATTTGACCCATCCCCATGGTGGGGAGCGGTGAGCTGCAGCTGTGGCCACGCTCGGGAAATAATATAATAATAATAATAATAAATGATCTTTTATATAGCGCATCTCAAGCAAAATCACGAGGCGCTTCACAAGGACAAAAAAATTTAATTAAAACATGATAAATAAATTAAAAATGATTTAAAACATCATAAAAATGGAAACAGTAAAAACTGTGATTACAAAATAACACGAAATCAGCCGTTCTACAATGTCAGACTCCCGTCGGTCACGGGTGTTTTAGCACCAATAATGTGACACGTGCTGTTTTCCACCAAAATAATTATTTATTGGGTAGAATAATTAGTGGATGAGGAACACGCGTGGATCACTCAGACCTTCAGAATAGCTGTTCCCCCGTTCTACCAATAGATGCTGTTCCTACGCATGGTCAGAGCTGTTCTTATATTTAGGAACATTTTCACGCACAAGTACAAATTGGTAAATACCACACAATGCGTGAAATCGTTCCCACGCACGAAATACGCACAGATCTGTTTGTAAGTACGGTTGATAAATGAGGGCCCTGGTCTCCCAACTCTGATTTTTCACTGGAATGCATGTTGGTGGGATTGAGGAGCTCCTCAATATTTTGGTGTTCCTCCTGACTAAATCTCTAGCTGACATCAGCAGCTCTCTGTCCACATTGTATACAGTGTGAGCAAATTGCCGCCTCTGCCTCAAGATGCCAGTTTGCCAGAACCTCTTTGTAGCTGGTTGATAGTTTTCTTTTAACTTGGCCCTCCAGTAATAAATGGTCAGAAAAATGCCCGTTTTGGTAAATTCATGACTCTAAATCAATCCTATAGGACGACAGTAAGTGTGAGAGTGGTTGTGAGTAGTTTGTCTCCTTGTGTTCTTGTAATGGACTCATCACCTCTATACGATGTCCTCCGCCTGATTACTGCTGGAGATTAACAACAGGTCCCTGTGACTGCAGGGTTAAGCAGGTGGATGAATGACAAAAAAAATCTTTCAGAGAAGTAGAAAATGAAGATTAAAAAAATGTTGAAATTAGAAATAGTAAGGGCGCAGGCAGAGGAGATAAATGACTGCCCTGTAACCGAAGGGTTGCAGGTTTGTGCCCCACTCAGTCTGTCACAGTTGTTGTGTCCTTGGGCAAGACACTGGTGATGGTCGAAGGGACTGGTGGTGCATTCTCTGTCGGTGTGCCCTAAGGCTGCTTTGGCAACAATGTAGCTTATCACCACCACCGTGTGAATGGATGAATGACTCCTGTTGTAAAGTGCCTTGGGGGTGTTGTAGACCTCTAGAAGGCACTATATGAACACAGGCCTTTTACCATTTTACTAGATTATGATCTTCAATTCACAAGCAAATAAATGCATGCTTTGGTCTGTGGGAGGAAACCAGAGAACCCACAAATGCATGTGGAGAACCATGCACCTGTGACCTTGCTGCAAAGCAACGGTGTAACCAACTGTGCCACCATGCAGCCCGGTGCAACAGAAACAGGAGGAGCAAGTTGCAAGGTTTCACTTTGTGTACAAGAAGGAGAAGAAGCCATCGCTCTACCAGGGCCGATAAGGAACTCACACAGGATGTGAGACATAAATCAGCTGAGCAAAACCAAGATTGAAGATAGTACCTTTGGTGGGGTTTTAACAGAAAAATAACTCCCCAAAAAAATTTGTATGAAAATGGAAACAGTATGGCGTGCAGAGCCCAGCCGCAGATATGGTATCGATTCTGGCACCAGTGTGTCTCTTCTGTTGCATGCAGTGATCTGTGCAGAATTACAGGAAGTAAATTTACCATCTTGACATGCTTTCCTGTCCAGAATCGGTTCCGCAGCTCTGCCTTCTTTCATCTACTTCTCACAGCAACCAAACTAAATCAAACTCACTGAGCTTTGTGTAACAGATTCTCAATTCTAAAGTAGCAGTTGCTCCTCCAGCCTCCGCCGGCAGCATTAACTTGATATTGACGCTGATGTATAACGTTTGGATGGAAAATGGTTTTACTGAATATTTGGTTTGTACATAAAACACACCCTAGTGCAGCAAGATCTCCTCTAACGCCTGCTAATTTCACCACAATGCACTGAAAGGAAACAAACACACAAAGATCATTTATTAGTTATTTATGATTTCAATAAACAAGAAGCACTAAAGTGCTAATACGGCTTTTATAATGAGAACTTTTCATTAATACATTAACTTTTGCATCGATTTGTCTCTGAGTTGTAAAAATGTGCATTATCTGGTAGATCTGAAGTAAAAATGCTAAGTGTGTCAGGAAGTAATTTTCATAAATAAAGTCATGAAATAGCTTACAGCTGAAATGTAAAACAGATCACTCTATTTTAAACCCAGTTTTGATTCAATTTAAGCTGTTTTTAGCCATTTTTGTCACAAAAGCAACTCATCTTTATTATGGATGTAGTTCTGCTGCAGAAGACCCATGCACAGACTGCAAAAATCCATTTATTTGTAGATATTACTCAAGTTTACAGCATTCTTAGTCAAGAGAGTCATGTTGGAAGGGCTGGGTGAAAAGTCACATGTGGCCTCCAGAGCCAAAGGTTGCAGACCCATGCTCTATCCCATGTTTATGTGCCTTGTGCAGGTGTGCATTCATTGCAATCCTAGCAGAATGTCCCTTTAACCCAAGATAAATGTGTCATCAATCAATCAATCAATCAACCTTTATTTGTATAGCGCCTTCCACACCCGTTACAGGAGGCCAAGGCGCTGAGAACAACATAAAATCATGATAAAAAGAAATATTAAAACATTGAACAATAAAAAAATACATAAAAGCATAAAAACATAAAAGCATAAAAACAGGCAGACATCAAGCGTTTTCTGGAAACGCTAGACGAAAAAAGTGGGTTTTCAGCCTACTCTTAAAAACCGGCAGAGATGTAGACAGCCTAATTGACGGTGGCAGTTAGTTCCAGAGTGACGGTGCTAAGGCTGAGAAAGCCCGGTCCCCACGAGTCCGACACCTCGTGCGAGGGACAACAAGCAGGCCCTGATCAGAAGAGCGCAGAGATCGTGATGGCACATGCTTTTTCAAGAGCGCCGCTAAATAAGGAGGGGCGCCTCCCTGAAAGAAATGAAAAACAAACACCAGAAGCTTAAAACACGCCCGATAAAAGACTGGAAGCCAGTGTAGGGAGGCCAACACTGGACTGATGTGGTCCCGTTTCCTGGCGCCAGTCAGAAACCTGGCGGCACTGTTCTGCACAAGCTGGAGTCAATGAAGTGTTGACTGACCAAGCCCAGCATAGAGAGAGTTGCAGTAATCCAACCTAGAGATTACAAATGCATGGAGTACCTGCTCCAGGTGGACTCACGACAGCATAGGCTTGATTTTGGCAAGGCGTCTAAGATTGAAAAAACACGATCGGATAACGGAATTGACGTGAGCATCAAACTTAAGTCCCGAGTCAATTCTCACCCCCAAGCTAGTGACAACTTGCTTCATCATGCTAACAACCCCTCCACCCCCACTCCCTCTGAGGAAGTGAAAGAGACAAATGTAATGAATGAATGGTTTTATGACTAATTTTACTTTGCATGGTTAGATTTTAGTTTAGTTTATTCATCACATACTACGATCTATTCACAATAAACCAGTCACAGGTGACTGGATGTGCAAAGGGGTCACCCCAGGTAAGCTCATTAAAGCTTTTAATCAGGAACCCAGTTGCTCTTGGGTATATTGGCCAAACATCTAGGCCTATTTGGAACAAAAGCAAACATCAAACACATAAAATACATACCGAAAACAATGTGTGTTAATGTGTTGGTGTAAAAACTATTATGCTTCAATGTAGGGGTGTAAATTCTCCTTTTTGTCTTTCCAAACAGAAGTTTTATTTTTAACTATATATTTATCCAGCTGAGTTATATAGTTATGTCTGTAATAAATAGATTTAGTTTTTCTGATCTTAACCTTTTGTATCTGCATAACCTTTTTAGTGATTTAGCGATTGAATTAGGTGTGTTGGAGCAGGGAAACGCATAAAACATGTAGGAAAGCAGCCCTTGAGGACCAGGAGTGTACTCCACTGGTTTAAACCATGGATGATGTAAAATGCACGTGTCTTCTGATATAAAAATAATGTGCTTCTTACTTTGATTTAGATAAAGTTTGGAAATAAACCAAAAAAAACCCCAGATGCATAAAGTTTGTTTTAGTAGAAATCCTGGGAATTCTTTTCTTTGGAAGAAGGTTGTGTCATTTCAACTCGTCGTTTTAGACAGATTCTGTGTTCTGTAACTTTAAGCCAACATAATTTTTCTAGAAGTATTTCATCCTATCCTAAAAAAAAAGCATTCTTACAACATCAAGGCAGATATTGAACAGGATGTGGTGAAAAATTTTTCATATTGTGCAAAGTAGGTCCTGCACACAAAATCACTCATGAAACGAGTAAACTGGCTCCACGCTTGTGAAGGCTTTGTTCACATTCTCACCACAAATGGATATTTTTAACATAAGTGCAAATGTGACAGATGAGACGTCAAACCACAGTGACCAGGAACACACCAAAACCAGAAACTTCCTCCACTAACCTGCACGCGAGAAGACTCGTCGATGTTCTGTCGTCCGCAGACTCCAAAACCATCTTATGGCTCATTCTTGTAGAAGAGAGTTGATGGTCTTCAAGGGGAAAAGACTCCAACCCCCTTAAGGAAACTGAGGTGTGGTTCTCTCGTAGAAGGCTGGATATATTTTGAGCTCATCTTAGCAACCCTTAAGTCCTCCCTGTTGGTCAATATCCTCTTCTGATTCCTGCTTCTCATGGTGATCAAGAGATAATTCAATCAATTTGCTTGCACCATGTCATCAGTAACAGTGTTCTTTACTAAAACCTCAGAGTACAAAGTGTTTGCTGCATGTGAGGGGAAAGAGGAAGTGCTGAATATGACCTAAAGCAAAACTGTGGCTTCACACATGAGTGTGTCAGAGGGAAATCTATACAAAGTACATAGATTTTTATTTCAGAAGTAATAAAAAGGTCTTAGGGGTTTGATTTGCAAAAATATAGAATAAAAAAAACAAAACAAAAAAAAAAACAATACATTGAGGCAAAGGTTTTGCAAGAGAATGTTTGCATGTGATTGACTTTATATTTGTTACATGGTATTATCCTGTATGCTGCTTAGTGTTGGAACCCAAGTTTTTTTTTCTCATTTTTTATTTATTTATTTTTTTGGTGATTGAAGGTTACAATACTAGATTTACTGCCTATGTGTATATACATGTATCCTTGTTTTTATTTTTCTTCTAATTATCCTCTGAGTGCTGGTGCTGCTGTTACAAGTAAAATTCCCCACTGTGGGATCAATGGTCTATTCTATTCTATTCTATTCTATTCTATTCTATGAAATGGCAATAAGACTAATTTTCTGCTTAAAATCTTTTTATAAGCTAGCTCTTGTTAGCACCATGGAAACAGCTGTCCATGGAAATGTTTCAAAACTGAAAATGCATTTACTAAAAAGAAAAAAAATCTGATATTCTTTGTCAATTTTAACCAAAGATTTTATTTATTTCCAGCAAGCGTGTCATAAATTAGCTCAATCCAGATGAACTCAAATCTAAACAATGGGAAGAGAAAGGAAACATGCTGCTGTGGAAAATTTTTTAAATTAAAATAAGGTTTTATTTTATCTTCATTCTTGGCAGAAACGTCACAAACTACACTCATTTGATCAGAAAGAGTTTTATTTTTTGTTTGCTTATTTTTTTCCCCCAGCTCACAGTTTTGAACTATTTTGACTGCAAATAAAGTGAATTAAGTTATTGCTGCAAATTAGAAAGAAAATGTCCTGAATAGTTTCAATCCTGAGTCTATTCTTGAACAATTTTCATCAGAACATCAGCTGCGTGTCTACAGGATTGACATCATTGCACTGTCACCACCAGGGGGAGACATTTTTCTTCAGAGGTCAGAAGGTAAGATTTTTTTTTCCTTCTTCCTTTTTTTTCTTTCCTTTCTAAAACCTGCCAAATTTAACAAAATTGAAGAGACAGGATGTTTTGGTAGGACTGAAACACCCTCTGCCTTAGATTTTAATCTAATAATGTTTTAATTGTTGAAAAGTTAAGTAAATGGAGAAGGCTCTAATCAAAATGTACTACACACACACACACACACACACACACACACACACACACACACACACACACACACACACACACACACACACACACACACACACACACACACAAAGTCTCTTGCAGAGACTTCTAAATAGCTGTTGGCAATCTCTTCCAGAGACCTCTGACACCAAATCTGTATTTTGGTGACATTTCATAAAATAATTTTAGATATTTTTAGAATTCTTGAATAAACTTTAAAAATTGATGGAATTAAATATTTGTTGTGATCATTTGATAAATGTGAGAAGTAGGGAGTCGGGGTCAGAAATTAATCTCAGGAATTTCAATCAAAACTTTATTAATTTCAAAAAGAAAAGAAATAAAAATGAAGATTTTTTTTATGTTTTCATAACTCAAGTAGTGATGTCACACAGAGTGCATGCAGGTAACACAGGTGAACACACTTGGTGAGCAATGTGGACGTCTTGGAGTTAAATGCCTGGAGGATCGCTCTCTCTCATGTCCACTAATATACTATCAGAGGATGAAATTGATTAAATATCTTCCTCTAGTAGTTTTCTTTCATCTCAAATACCTCCTCAGTTTGTGCTGGCTTGTCTCAGTCAAAGCAACGAGATTATTGCTGAGGGATTACACATCACAACAGAAGATAAAAAGTGCCAAGATTACATTTAAAGATCTCCCAAAACGTTCAGCATGCATAACCAGCCGTGTTTTCTCCACAGTGGAAATGTAGAACATTTAGCTACAAAATGTATTTTCAAATACCTTGTTTCTAACTCGTCCTTTTTAACACCTCATATTTTTACTCTTTATAAAATCAGATTTCAATTTAAAAAAAAAATTCCGGTGTCCAAATGCTTTAATTTCCCTCTTTTTGGGTCTAAAAATTGACATTTGTAGAAATTTCATAAAACAAATTATTTTTTAGAATTAAATGTATTTTTAACTCGTTGGTTTTCAAAACCCATTGTTGCATTTGCATGTAAAAAAACGTAGAAAACCAAAAATCTATTAACAAGTACTGAATATAGAATCTTATTTTCAGCTTATCATGCTTTCAAAAAGACTTGAGTTCATTTTTTCCTGCTATAGAAGGTCTGGTTTCTTATCTGAGGTTGAAAAACAGGAAATTCTGCTTTGTTCTGCAGGATGTGAAGCCTTCACATAAACTAAACTACCTTCACATGAAGGTAGTTTAGTTTATTCAAGCGGGAACACCTTTGTATGAAATCTGAATAAAGTAAAATTTTCATCTTTTCTGCAGAGTCTGTGGCTTTAACTTGTTGATTCCAGAGCACAGAGTCAGAGATGAGTGACAAACACAGACACACCTTTGTGGAGCTTGTCTAGCGCGATGACATCGTTCTGAATCTGTCATCTTTCTGGTTTTGGATCTTCTTCTTGCTCTTTTCAGTTTGAAGTCTAGTTTATCTTCATTATCTTCATGACGCACCCTTTGCAGGTCTCCCCCCACCCCCGACAAATACCTGCAACGTGACTGCATACTTTCTAGCAGTTATGAATGGCGATCAGTATCCTTTTTAAAAGAATAAGATGTAAATACAATCTGACCAAATCAAGGAGGACAGAGAAGTGGGACATGAGCCAAAGCAAAGCTGACAAGACAAAGAGAGATTGATGAGTTTTGTTGTTTTAGTGCTAGAAAATATCTTCCACACTATTTTTTTCAACAGTGAGGAACTAAATCATATATTTACAAAAACCCATCAAAGGTTTGAGGCACATTCTGTAATGCTTGTTTTGCTAAATCCTGATTAAAAATGATTATCTCATAATTAACAAAGTCACGTCTTTAAATCATCCAGGACTTTAGTCAAAACAGTCTGTAAAGGGATACTTTGCAAATTTTTCACATTTTAAAGTTATTTTCTTGAGCCAGTATGTGGTAAAATGACCCTTTAGGGTTAATGAAAGGCCACCCAGCCCTACCGCCCCCTGTGGCCAGAATACCGCACTTGCAACTTCAGAGTTCCTAGTCCAGTCCCTGTTGGACTTAGAAAAAAATGGAGCTGACATACCTAGTGCTGCAGTCTGCTTCCAGCATGTTTCCTGCATGTTTTAGATCATGAACACAGCTGATTTGTTTGATTTAGTGATGAACCGCTCCTGTAGACACTAATGAAGGCTGAGGAGACATTTCAGCAGTTAGATTAAGGTGTTAAAAAGACAAACACACAGCGAGGAGATAGATTTTGCTTTTTGTTCTAGAAACAGACACTAAGAGGTACTAAAAGCAAGCCAAAACTGCCTAGTCTCTGTTTAAGGTGAGCTTCTGTAGAAAAGTTATGAACAAATACTATCTTAGATTTTTATGCTTATGTGGAGACAAAGCTTATTTATGGCCAGACAAATGAGCCAATGGCTAGTCGCGATGATGCTAAGGACAAAGTGGACTTCTGCTGAGAAGAACTTGAGTCTCAGAAATGTCCTGCAGGTACATTACCATCAGTTTTGATGGCAAACAGCCTGATAATGTTCAGTGGGTTGAATTTCAGCTGTGTCCAACCCTTGTCCTTGAGGACAGCTATCCTGCATGTTTTAGTTGTTAGGGTTACCTCTTCACCATGTCCTCCAGTTCTGCAGAACCCTCTTAATCACTGACTTAAATCAGAAGTGATGGAGCAGAGAAACATCTAAAACATACAGGATTGTGGCTCTGGAGGACCAGAGCTAAACATTATTGATACAGGTTGCAGAACTTTGTAAACCCTGTGGTTCACTGAGAAACATATAATACTTGTTCTTTTTGAAATACGATCAGATCTCTGAATTTCACATGCATGCTGAAGTCTTCAACCTCTGTTTCCTGCATTAGCTGCCAAATGAAAATAGACAGGGAAATGCTTGGGTCAGAAAAGGCCAGCCTTAATATTTGCATTCATACATTAAGGACAGCAGTAGCTCAGGAGGTAGAGCGGGTTGTCCAGAAATTGGAAGGTTGTAGGTTCAATCCCGGCTCCTGCCAGAGAATGCTGCTGTTGTGTTCTTGGGCAAGACACTTAATCTGCCCTACCTGATGGTGGTGGTTGGAGGGACCGGTGGTGCCTGTGTTTGGCAGTCTCTCTTCCATCAGAGTGCCCCAGGACAGCTGTGGCTACGATGTAGCTCATCATCACCAGCGTGTGAATGCATGGATGACTGTGTTGTGAAGCGCCTTGGGGGGTTGTAGAACACCTAAGACTCCGCAACTGTGGAAGGCTGTGTTGGTTTAGCGGCCGAGAGAGTAGAGCGCATCAGCTAGTATAAACTAACTGTTAGCTTTAGCATCTTATAGCAGAACACATTCAGGCGTGTGTTATTTGTGGCGATAACACACCAACATTGCATTTTTTTTTCAGAAGAAAGAAGAGCGAACGAAGGCAGTGGAAGAGTTGTATTAGAGGGAAGACGATAAAACAAGTGAATGAGAGCTTTAAGGCTTCCTGTGGATCACTTTTGATTTTGCACATCCCGTGACTGCTTCATTGAACCAGAATTGTCAGGGATCAGTGCCATGGGCTTCCTGATGTGTTCCTTCACCTGTTTTCCGTCAAAAATCAGCAAATGTAACTACCAGATTACATTACATTTACACAACATGATCAATGTCAGGATGGAGGCTGATACAGACTAAAAACATTCAGTATCTATAGCCTACTCACACATACTCCTAATGCATTTAGTTTGATTGAGAAGAAAAGTGAAAGAGCAACCAGAGCCGGGACAGATCAAGGTTCTCTGAATGAAAGAGCCAGATGTCTTGCATAGATTGTTCTGGAAGGCTGCGGCCCTAGATCCAGATTTGCAGGTTTGACTGGTAAAGCCGGAGGGAGGTGTAGGCTGCCACTTCAGACCTCTGAGGTGTGGTGAGAGACGAACAAAACAGACAAACAGGTACAGACGAGGAGAGGAAGAGGTATAAAATGACTCAGTCATAAGGTGGTGTTCCTGTTGTCTGGACAGACGATCCCCATCAGAGTGAGTACAGCCTTTAACACCACACCTCATGACCAGTTTGGCCAGTGAGGTGAAAAGCATTTAAGATTCATAAAGGGATCATTACAGCTTTATAATCAGAGTGTTCTTCTTTTTAATTAGACACAAACACTGGGTGAACGCTGCAAAGGGAGATACGATCAGACAGAAGGAAAGAAAGATGGCCGAGGGTCCAAAAATCGAGCTCTTTGTTAAGGTAAGACTGAACTATAATTCTAAAAGCACCTGTGTACCTGTGTATAAGTCATTTTTAGATGTCTTTTTAATTATAGCAGCAAACCTTAATGGTAGTCAGCAATGCTGCAATCAGTTTCCTGAATTTTTTTTTGTAGGGCAAACGTCAAAAATGAATTGATTCTCCAATTTTTAATGTTTCTTCGTTGGTTTTTAGTCACCACTTGTTTTTTTTTCTTCAGTTGTCTGAATTCAGACAAAGTTAGTGCAATTTAATTAACCTAATGATGATTCAATGCAGCTTTAACCGTCCAACTTCCATTAAAAGCTGCTTAACCAAGCCGAGTGGGGAAGGCTTGATAGGAAAACCTGTGTGGGCATCCTGTTTGTTCAGACTCATGACAGACCTGAATCAGTGCTGTACAACATCCCTCTGAACTATTAGTGTTTATTTCTGCTCATAATTAGTTCTTTTTTTTAATTTTCAGGCCAGTGACGATGCTGAAAGTGTTGGGAACTGTCCCTTCTGTCAGAGGCTCTTCATGATTCTTTGGCTGAAAGGGGCCAACTTCACCCTCACGACTGTCGACATGAGGAGGTGAGAGCCCAACCTCTCAGGAGCTCATTCTTCATCCTGGGGTGTCAAAGTCGTCGCTTGATACATGTTGTGTGTGTGAGATTTCTGGTGATGAACATGAAAGACAGAAAAGAGGTTCTAAGAGTCGAGAATCAGTCTGAGAAATTAGTTCTTTTCCTAGAACTGTTCAAGCCCTCTCTTCTTTTGTGATGATTATCTCTAATAGATTTTCTATTATGAGTTTCCTCCTTCCTCAAATGAACTTTTACAAGAATGCATCTTGCATTTTTTTAAGGTGGGGTTTTGTGGAGCACTTATGTGTAGTCAGTGTCTTACCTGTACTAGACAGCAGTCAAAGAGATGCCAGTTTAAAGAATCAGGGGGAAATTCTGAAGATAACTCAATAATAGACCAATGCACAAGCAGATTTTCTGCCAATGGAAACACATCAAACACTAAAACCTCTAAGCATTGTGCAAAAATATGGTTTTAGATATTTTTCACTCTTTTACCTGAAACAATTGTCTTTGCAAGTGAGCAGCATCACAGCAGATTTGTGCCAAATACAAGTGCATTTTGCCACTTATGATTTAAATCCGCATGCAGGTGTTTAATCTCTATAATCCACTCTGCTTAATCTGGTTAATGCAGACGTAATCTGTTGTATGCCATCTTCACGTTCTCATTTTTGTAAATTTGAAACCTTATTCACAAAATAAGTAAAGAATCAGAAAATCAACAAATTGTACATTTATTTTCATAAGAAGAACGGCCCTGCTGTCTGTTCTCTACACGGTTTACATTATCCTTATGTGGGGATCAATTTAGACTTAGATTGAGATTTTTAAAGTCCACTCGCACAAATAAAATTTTGTTTATAGGATTCATGAAGAAATATTCATAAAATCTATGCCTGAAGATGAAAATGTGTTTTCTCCAACGTGATTAGAAATTTTCTTAGCATTTGTTTTCAGCCATTTGCCATCAGATGTTTGTTTTCAACACATAACCAGCTCCAGTGGCCTAGTGGTAGAGTGTCCGCCCCGGGACCGGGAGATCAGGGTTCGATTCCCAAAGACTTTGAAAAAAAATGGGACCCAATGTCTCACTCAGCATTAAGGGGTTGGATTGGGGGGTTAAACCACCAAATAGTTCCCAAGCGCAGCCACAGCTGCAGCTCACTGCTCCCCACCACAGGGATGGGTCAAATGCGGAGATGTAATTTCACCCGTGTGTGATGATGACTTGGGACTTTAACTTTAATCAAACGGAGACGGGAGACTGACTCAACCAATGCTGATGAACTCCCACTAACTTCATGTTCTGGGTGGTTGTTGGAACATTTTTCTAGCACCATTCTGACACTTCTGTGGTATTATTCAAACACACCAAAGAAAAAGCTCTAGTCTTGGCACTAGAACTAATTTGTTCCCATACCATTACACTATCTCCGCCTGTTTTATCAGTGATGCTTCAAATGAGAACTTCTCAAGCATTGTTTGTGCTATTTCTGCTCAGTTTATCTGTTTATTCATCTTTAGAAGATTGTTTTTTGAGATAGCTTTGTTATATGTTTTAGCCCTCTTGTTGTAGAGGCTCAGGAATGATCTGCACCTTTTGGTGATTTTTTTTAATCATCTCTTGTAGAAAATGTTGTTGCATCATAATCCTGGAGTAGGACCACTTATGGCCAACAGAGGGCGCTGTCCTGTGACTTTTTAATTCAGCCTTCACGTTAAAGAACAAACCCGTTTGTCAAAAGAGATAATTTTAATGTAAAAAAAATCTGTATTTTTTTCTGACTCTACTGATAAATTTTCATTGTTTTTTTTTTCTGAAGGGCACCTGAGGTGCTGAAAGAATTGGCTCCTGGATCTCAGCCTCCTTTCCTCATCTACAATGATGAAGTCAAAACAGACACCAACAAGATCGAGGAGTTCCTGGAGGAGACCCTAGCCCCCCCACAGTAAGTAAAGTGCACCTACGTGTTCAATCAAGCCAGCACAAAGGCAGTTCAAGACACACTCTGAGCATTCAAAGCTATAATATGCAACTTTTTCATATTTTTAAATCATTTTCTTGAGCCAGTATGTGCTAAAATGTCCCTTTACAGGGTTAATGAAATGTGGCCAGAATATCGCACTTGCAACTTCAGAGTGGCAGGCTGCCTCCTGCTGGACTTAGAAAAAAATGGAGCTGACATTCCTGGAGCTGCAGTCTGCTTCCAGCATGTTTCCTGCATGTTTTAGATCGTGGACACAGCAGATTTCATTTTTTGTGGTTCTTCATTAGGTTGATTTGTTTGATTTAGTGATGAACCGCTCCTGTAGACACTAATGAAGGCTGAGGAGACATTTCAGCAGTTAGATTAAGGTGTTAAAAAGATGAACGCACAGGAAAGAGATAAGTTTCACTTTTGCTTCCACTAAAGGAACACTAGGGGGTGCTGAAAACAAGTCAAAACTGACAAGTGTGCCTTTAATCACATTATCAATATATTTGTTTTACCAAACACAGATACCCCAAATTGTGCTGCAAATACAAGGATTCCAACGGAGCAGGAGAAGACATCTTCAGAAAATTTTCGGCGTACATTAAGAACCCCAATCCTGGGTTGAATGACAGTGAGACAACGTCCAAAGATTTTATGACACTTCTGTTGTATGAGCGTTAATGTCAAAGGCTTTGTGGTATTATTTACATGTCTGGTGTCTCCTAGTGCTCGAGAAGAATTTTCTGACCACTCTGCTAAAGCTCAACATGTACCTTGAGACGCCGCTAACTCATGAGCAGCAGAAGGACCCAAACATCACTAAGTCTACACGCCTCTACCTGGATGGAGACTGCTTCACTCTGGCAGACTGCAACTTGCTGCCCAAACTCAACATTGTGAAGGTGAACAGAGTTCTGAAATGTCTTGTGTTTAAGTCATGAAGTACAGAAAATAAGTGTATCTTTTGTGTTGGTGGTAAAGAAATAGCATTTATTTTCTCAGTGTAATAAAATCCCTCTCCCCTCAGGTGGTGTGTAAGGAGTACCGTGACTTTGATATCCCTAAACAGCTGAAAAGTCTGACGCGATACCTGGAGAACGCCTACAAACAAGACGAGTTTCGTCACACCTGCCCAAAGAATGAAGAGATCCTCATTGCCTACAAAACTGTGGCCAAATACCTGACTAAATAGAGCAGGAGTGTGAGGAGAAGCAGTGTGTGTGGAAAAATAGAAAAATGCAGTTCAGAAAATCTGAATGGCAGCAAGAACCTCAAACCTCAAGATGATATTTTAAATTTACACTAAATACTCAAGTGTGGTTGCTTATTATGTTTGCAGGTGCATTTTTCTTTCTGTGTTTTGTACAGTTTCTAATAATTATACTATTGTAGAGTCATTTTTATGAAGAGTAGGAATGCAGTTTTTGTATATGTCCCATTGTGTATGTCTGTTTTATGGCCAAACACCATGGGGTACTGTTATATATAGCTTTAGCATGCATCAATATTTTATGTTCATTAAACCACCCATAAACATATAGCTGAACATATATGAAAAAAAACCTGTTAGCTAATTATTTAAATTATGAATTAATATTTCAGAGCTAACTCAGTGTGGTTTTCCTTCACTGTAAAAAATACTTAACTGAATGAAGCAGGGTAAAAATATGTAACATTCAATATTGAAGGGTCCATTGTAAAAAAAAGTCCATTGTGTTGACATAGCTTATTGGATAAATGTTGAGAGAGGTCTAAAGTTTAAACTTTGAGCCTTAAACAAGTGTGTGACAAAATGTGTGATTTAACTGCAGGGTAATAAGAAATAATTTCCAGAGAAAATGGGTGTATCTTAAAAGGTGTATATATGTGGCACAACAAGCAGCAAACTTCCTCACAATAAAAGGACATGTTCACACACACACGTGCACACACACATGCACACACACACACATGCACGCACGCACGCATTATACAGTCTTAAGTTCAACTTGTGTAAAATAATATATAAGATAATAAATACTTTCATGTCAACAGACTCATGTCAAAGTGAATCATGACATTGTTGTTAAAGTTCAAGTTGTGTCAATTCCTGTGATTTCTTAGAGTTGAGTTTGTCATCAAGATTATTATGACTTGTCCTTAGACTTCTGTCAACAAAGTTAGCCTACATTTTAGTGTCCTAATTGGTACAATTCATGACTTTTTAGCAATAAGGAGATTACATTTTTAAAGAATAATTTTTTTTTATTTCACTAAACCAAACATGTCTGTTAAGTATTGGAATTTTAAATAATTCGTAACCAGTTTCCTGTTAGGTATGAAAAAACATGGTTCACTAATTAACTATGAAATTATTTTTCTCAGTACAGACCTAATGTCTTTTTGGTAGATAAGTGTATTTATCATCATATTTCATTTTAAATAAAAAAAAATGTAATTGAATTCAACTTTAAAACTGAATTAATGAAACTAAAATTAAACAATTAAAAACCATATTGCTTTATGTTTTAGATTATTCTTTATTTTCAAAGCTAAACCACAAATGCCTTCAGGGTAAAACGCAGTCAGGAGCAGACTTGTGTGTTTCAGATCAACACAGGTGGTTTTTCTGGCGGCACTGTTAACAGGTAAACAGACTACTTCCTGCCTTCACGTGATCTTCAAACGAGCTGTGTCTATCTCGTTTCTGATTGGGTGCAGCTTCAGTCGACACTATGGCAACGGAGGAGAAGGGCGGAGCTGAGCAAGTAAAAGCATAAAGAAAACTTTGTTAGCTAGATGCTAACTTAATTGTTTATTCAGCGATGTAAACAGTGGCAGCAGGACCGCGGAAATCCTCAGAAAGTAAGCCTTGTTGTTTCCGTTTACGTAGAAAATTAAAACGCTGGAATGTGAAGTCGAGTTAGGTTATTTATTGTTGTTAGCAAGACGGATAACCAACTGAGACTAGACAGCTGCTAGCCTTGTTTGTCAATCTGCTAACGTTGAGAGCTTCGTCACAGCGCTTCCGTTGACTGACACCCGAGGTTTGTTGAAGGCTAATTCGTTTTTTCTTTTGCCACGAAGCTGTTTTCAATTCTAGATGCCTAGCTAGATCACGGGGAAGCTGCCGAGTGCTGCTAATGAAAAATGCAGGTTCCTCTTTTTTCATGTTCTCCTTTCTCCCTCAAATTGCTTAAGATTTCGTCTTAAGAAATGCGCCCGCTCCTTTTATAGCCGTAGTTTTATTGGAATCTTATGGTAAGCAGGTGTTTTTCCTTGGACAGGATGGAGTGTACTGGAGATGATGGGGACCAGTGTCAGTGGCCCAGTTCAGAAAGCACCTCAACTCCTTTTAATGAGTACGTGACAGAACAAACGTGGGATAAGGTAACAAACCCAATGTGAACAAAACCAGCAACCAGACTGGTACTTTTAGAATTTGGATCCACGATCCTGTGCTAACCCAAACTATATTTAGATGCTGACGACCAGCAGGAGTGTCCTGAAAGCACGAGTTCAACAGTTTGTGGAAGATAGGATGCAAACCACCATGGTTGGGGATTTGTTTTCATTCACAGCTTTTATTTTGTTTACGTGTGTGTTCTCTCTCTCTCTCTCTCTCTCTCTCTCTCTCTCTCTCTCTCTCTCCATTCTGAAATTCTGATTAGAATGGGTGTATGCATTATTTAACTGGCATCAGTTTTATAAGGGTAATGTTACTGAAGCTCAAATGTCTTGTGTGCAGCTACAGCTGTGACCTCTATGTGACCCCACTTTTCCTTTTACCTGTCCTGTAGCTCACAGGTGTCCTGATTGGAGCTGTTTTTGCTGTCTTACTGATTGGGATTGTGGTGTTTTTCCTCTACAGGAAATTCAAACGTGCTCGTGAGTTTTTTTTATAGTCCTCTAAAGCTTCATATTTTATATTTCAGTTTTTTTCAGGTGTGTTTACATGTAAGCTTGACATAATGTAACCTATAGTTCATGTTTTGAATTTCCTGACAAGGTGAACAGCAGCCTGGTGTGCCTCGGTATCGCTTCAGGAAACGAGATAAAGTGCTCTTCTATGGGAGGAAGATCATGAGAAAGGTTTCTGCTGTTTACACTTCTGCAAACATGCATAACAGCAAATATTGACAATCGTGTAAATTGATTGTTTCTGATTTTAAGTGATTAATCCAATGTATTTAGGCTCCAAAGTATGCAGTATACAGTTCTACTTTTTCATTTTTACAATGCCCTCTTGTTGTAAGATTAGACAGTTTCTCATCTGAGTGGATAACAGTGATCTTTATATTTTATACGTTTTTAATCTAAGTTTTCAGTTATTCACTCTACACCTCTAATAATGATTTTTTTTGCTTTCCTAAGGTCCAGACTCTGTCCTCAACCCCTCCCTCCTCTAGCTCTGTATCAAAACAACCACAACGCATACGCAAAAGAACCAAAGTTCTGAGCATAGCTCGCAAGTATGCATCATTTATACAGTGTTAGCTTTTTATTTGTTATTTTAGTTTTTTTTAAACATATTAACTATTTAGTTTGAATTTCAACCATTTTTTTGGTTCCAACAGGATTCTGAGGATCCGTAAAGACCCTCCCACCCTGCAGTATAAGGAACCCCCTCCATCTTTGCTGGAAGCAGACCTAACAGAGTTTGACGTGCAGAGCTCAAACCTTCCCTCTGAAGTTCTCTACATGTTGAAAAATGTCAGGTAATCAAACATACAACCTCCCGCTTATGTCGAGCTTTAGCCTCCTTCATATTCCAAAGATGTCTTTTTTTCTGATTTCTTACAGGGTCTTGGGTCATTTTGAGAAGCCTCTGTTTCTGGAACTGTGTCGCCACATGGTGTTTATTGAGCTGCAGGAGGGGGAAGTAATGTTCAGGCCGGGTGATGATGATGATAGCATTTACGTGGTCCAGGATGGTAGACTCGAACTCTGCATTCAAGAGAACGTAAGTAACTGACGTTTCTTTACCAGCTCCGGTGGCCTAGTGGTTGAGTGTCCGCCCCGGGACTGGGAGATCAGGGTTCGATTGCCGGTCGGGTCATACCAAAGACTTTGAAAAAATGGGACCCAATGCCTCCTTGCTTGACACTCAGCATTAAGGGGTTGGATTGGGGGGTTAAACCACCAAATAGTTCCTGAGCGCGGCCACAGCTGCAGCTCACCGCTCCCCCACCATGGGGATGGGTCAAATGCGGAGATGTAATTTCACCAGTGTGTGATGAATACTTTTGACTTTAACATTAACTTTTTCCCCTGAATTAATTTACATAAACAATGTGTTTCAATGGTGATTCTCATTTTGTTACACACATTATTTTTGAAATATATGGAAGACAAAGTAAATATAAACAACAGCTCCATTGTTTACTGATTAGTTTTAATATAATCTAGTAGTTAGAAGTAATGTGATTGATGTCTGCTGCCTTCCAATAAATAATGTAAAGATTTGACCAGCAGAGGGCACTGTGACGGCTCTTAATCATACATATTCTGCGGTTTCTTTGAAATGTGATTTTATTTAATGTATTCGGACATATTACCTGTTTATAAATTCAGAATAAAAAATCAGTTTTCTAATTTATTTCTAAAGGATGGCACTGAACCAGTTGTAAAGGATGTCCTTCCAGGAGACAGCGTCCACAGCCTGCTCAGTATTCTGGACATCATCACTGTGAGCTGCTATTTATTCCCTCATCGCACATCACACTGGGTTCTGTCCTCATTTGTACTCTGATCTGTTGCAATTCAATTAGTCAATCCATTACCGTTGCATGCCTGTGAATCAACTAAGACATTTTTTAAAATATTATTCAGTGATGTAATGTTTTTATTTCATTTCTAAAGCAACTTATTTATTTATAGCTGTATTTTTTTTGCTTGTTTCCTTTTAATAGAAGTTTAGACAAAAGATAATCCTGATCTGAGGGTTCAGCTGTTTGGAGCAGAATGCACTTAAGATGATGAACGGTTCAAATTTAATCCAAATGGAACAGCTTAGAAAAGCTGCTACACACTTTAATTACCACTTGGAGTGTGTGAGACTATTTTAAGTGTAAATAAACTCGTAAAAGTTATTTCCCACTTATTTTTACAAGCTGTTTAAAAGCACCAAATATATATGAATAATAAATAGAGAGAATTAAGAATTTACATTCTTACACTAATTCATTACTGGGCCAGATTTGTGCTGGTGCTCAAGTTGAAAAACCATCTGTTCTGATTTTATTTCAGGGTTACCCGGCTCCATATAAGACCGTATCAACACGGGCTGCAACTCGCTCCACCATCTTACGTTTACCTGCGTCCGCCTTTGAGTCCGTTTTTAAGAAATACCCAGAGACTCTTGTGCGAGTCATTCAGGTAACAGATGGCCCAACAGTAAACATGAAAAATGTAAATGAGTTCTCGTGATAAGGATCTCATTTAAATGTCATTTGAAAACAAAATAATTACAAATTTCTGCTGTTTTTCTTTACGTTTGTGTGGTTTTTTTTGGGTGGGGTTTGCAGATAATCATGGTTCGACTCCAGAGAGTGACCTTTTTGGCATTACATAACTATCTGGGCCTAACCACCGAGCTCTTCAATCCGGTAGGAGGGAAATTAATTGGCACACGCATATTGGTGTGTTTACATAGAGTCATGCCGAGAGGCTCACGCTGAATACCTAAGCTTGGCTTTTGATCAAATTACACATAACGAAGCTCACACACACACACACACACACACACTTAAGCTAATTTCACACATCATTAAGCATGGCATCATAACTTTCCTGCAGCTCAGTGAAATATGTACGGAAATGATTGTAGCCCTTCCATAGAAAGTGACGGCACAAACCTTTAAACCTGTCCTACTGAATTTATCACATTATTTTTATTATTGTTATTATATGAATAAATAAATAAATTTTGTTTAAGGATACATAGAACCTTATTATGCACACACAAGCCTCTGAGCTCTTCAAGAATTATTTTTTGTGCAAACGGATCATTTTCAAGTGGTCCGATCAAGTGTCCTTAACATTTGTGGCTGAAGACTTGACCTTAACTGAGATGCTTCGTGCCACTTAATTCACAGGAAAGTCAGGCTGTACCTTTGTCCAGTATAAACAGTGTGATGGCTGAGGCAAATTCTGGAAAGATGGCACGTCGTCTCCACCTCCAGGATGACCTACCTGCTGGGATCTCCGAGAACATTTCAGAACCAGGTGTAGAAATTTGACACTCCAATAAATTTTAAATGCACTTAATTTTTTTTTTATGCTGATTTACTGACGCAGCTTTATATGTAACAGATGGTGCAAAGGAAAGCCCCTCGAACAGCTGCAGGAGGGTACGATCCACCTCCATGCCACCTGAGTGTACAGGTGGGTCACTGTCCAGGTCTAGGACAAATCTGACTAATGCTTGTATTAAAAATTGTAAATCTCTCTCTCTCTCTCTCTCTCTCTCTCTCTGTGTGTGTGTGTGGTTACAGGAAATGATCTCACCATGGCCTGTGAACGAGCTCGAGTGACCATAGAGGAGGCTCCTGCGAGTCCTGCCACTCAAAAAGTGCTTTTTTCTTCCTTCGTTGGTTCTTCACTGACGTTGTTGTGCAGATTTAAAATAACTCAACACCTTCTGTGCCTCATCCGCATGTGATTTTTCTCTAGAACGTTTTTCTTTAATTTTTTTTCTGCTTCTGTAGACTAGTCTGAAGAAAAATGTGACAATGCAGCCCATGCCTTCTGAAGTGTTGCACTATACGGACAGTGGGGGGCAGTCTGATGCCATCCACTTCAGTAAAAGCACCACAATCCTGCAGGCTGCTAAGAGAGACCTGCAAGGGATCATCCAGCTGCAGGTATATTCGAGTTATGGTTAAAATAAATAAATGCATCTAAATACATTTTTTCTTTTATTAAGAAATGTGATTTACTGACGTATTTAATTATGAAAGCGTGAGATCTTGTTTATATTAGAGGAAAACTGTTTTTATGTGTTTTTTATTTGTAGGACCCCGGTCTGCTCGATGGCAGAGTGACCCTTCATCATGTCAAAGCTGGTTCTGTTGTAGCTCGTCAGGGAGATCAGGTCAGAGAGTCCTTTCATGGTTTCAATACGTGTTTCCTCTAAATCAATCCCTTTTATTGTCATTTTTATGAAGATTATTGATCATCTTTAGCCTAGTCAGTCGGGAGTGAGCCTCTGCTAATGGATTTGTTATTTAGTATTTGATCAATGAACATTGAGTCAAAGCTCATAAGATTGGTGTTTGTTCTAAATAATAGGCAAAGAGGCGACAAAAGGTAGATTATTATCAGACCTTTCAGTAAGAAAAGGAGAAATCTTTTCATGAATAAAAAAAGAGCTTAATTTGTATTTTAGAGTATGAATAAAAGAATATAATTAGATTTTTTTTAAATTTCAGAAATCTTTATTTGGTCATGATTAGATTCTGAAAACGGTTTAAACTTGTCCTGTTTCTGTGTTTTAGGAGGTGAGCATCCACTTTGTGATTTCAGGCCTCCTCCATGTTTACCAGCGGATGATTGACCGTGAAGAAGACACACGCTTGTTTGTGACACATCCTGGAGAGCTTGTTGGCCAGCTCGCCGTCCTGACCGGAGAACCGCTCATATTCACTGTGCGAGCCCAGCGAGACTGCAGCTTCCTCTCCATCTCTAAAACTCACTTCTATGAGTGAGTCACATGATCACATTCACCCCACGTTCTTTTAAAACGACTCTGTACGCAGCCAGAAGAATGGTTCCAGCTCTTCACTTTTATTCTCACGCGTTTGTGTTTAATTCCTCAGGATAATGCGAGTCGAGCCAAAAGTAGTCCTGAACGTTGCTCACACCGTGTCCCGGAGGATGTCGTCTTTCATCAGACAGATCGACTTCGCTCTGGACTGGATGGCCGTGGAGGCAGGCAGGGCTGTTTACAGGTGCTCTGCCCCAAACGTCAGCTCACATCTGCAGATGAAATCAGCTTTATCCAAAGTCAAAACGGCCGCATTTCTGCTGAGATGATAACGGTCATCTACGTTTTTCAGGCAAGGAGACAAATCAGACAGTACTTTTATTGTGCTGAGTGGCCGGCTGCGCTCTGTCATCATGAAGGAGAACGGCAAGAAGGAGATGATTGGAGAGTACGGGCGCGGTGACCTGATTGGAGTGGTAAGGCCCTCGACCGAGCAGACAAAGGCAGGCGGTGAATTATAGCGAGTGGAAAACGTTCCTCATGAGTATTTATGTCCGTGCATCAGGATGAATGCTTCAGCATTTTCTTCAGAGTATGAAATGTGCAAATTTATTAACATTATTCACTAATAGCCATTTATCAGATCCATAGTTCATTCACTGACAATATGTGTAGTTAATTATAAATGCTGCCAGTGTGCTTCTGGAAGGCTTGGCCGTTTATTATCCACACCAATTAGAAAATGAAAAACATACTTCAGAAAGAAAGAGTAAGAAAACAGACATTTATTTTAATGAAGTGATTCAGATCAACATTTTTACTTCTTTCTGTCTGATTTTTGTAGAAGAGAGATACATTTTTTAAACTTTTTGAAAAATCAACTTATTAAAAAAGGTAATATAGAAGATTTTAAACCTAATCTGATTACACAGATGAACCATAATATTATCATATAAACTGAGCCTGATTTGAATTTCATTGTGCGTGACTCAGAGCTGGAAATGAAGGCGATGAATAACCTTTGAACCTTTTAAAATTTGGCCACCGTGTGATAACAGGACTAATATTTCTAATCACTGTGCTTTTAATATCGACATAAATCTGTGACGTCAGAGTCGTACTCAATATTTCACTCTAGGTTGGATGTGATGAAGCAAAAACGCTCACCATATGTGACTTATATAAAAAATAAACAATGTTGATTATCAAACCTAACAGTGGTGGATTCGTTAAAGGGATACTATACAGTTTTGGCTTGCTTTTAGCACCCCCTAGTGTCCATTAGTGAAAGCAAAAGTGAATCTTACTCCTCGCTGTGCGTTTGTCTTTCTAACACCTTAATCTAACTGCTGAAATGTCTCATCAGCCTTCATTAGTGTCTACAGGAGCAAATCAGCTGTGTTCACAATTTAAAACATGCAGGAAACATGCTGGAAGCAGACTGCAGCACCAGGCATGTCAGTTCCACTTTCTAAGTCCAACAGGGGGCAGCCTGCCACTCTGAAGTTGCAAGTGCGATATTCTGGCCACAGGGGGCGGTGGGGGTCTGAGTGACATCTCATTAACCCTGTAAAGGGTGATTTTAGCACATACTGGCTCAAGAAAATGATTTAAAATAAGAAAAAGTTGCTTAGTATGCCTTTAAAACAGAAAACACACTTGAGGTTGTATTAAAAGCCATCGGGGATCAGATCATCTTTATTACGTCTTAAGAAGTTTTACTTCCAGCAATAATCATGCTGCTAAAGGAATTGGACTTATTAAAAAAAAAACTCATGCACACGTTGTGCACGTGTGTAACACTTTTGCAAAGTGCTACCTATTTCCCCGTGTTGGCCTTGATGGATTAAAATCTGAAATGGACACAGCTGTATGTATTTTGACGTTTTGACAGACTTTGTGAAACAGACACTTAGTTTTACTCGGCCTCTTTCCCACCGGCTGCTGCGACGGGTCTCTGCCTCAGAGCTTCTAATAATAATACCTGGGCTGACGGATGCTATGGTTACGGTTACTTGGAGGAGGAAAGCTGTCATTGCAGCTGTTGTGATACTGGAAGTAAGATTGCCATAAGAGGTGTCCAACACTCAGACATATTTAGTCACGCTGTACTGACGTCAGCACTGAGTGATGAAATGGAAACATCTCATTTAGAGCTTTTTTCTTTCTTTCTCCCACTTCTGATCTGTTTTTAAATCCTGTGCTCTGACATTGTTGGAGCGTTACAGGTCTGCTAAACAGATCTGGAAAAATTAAAGGTATAACGTCTTAACCAGAAACACATGAACTCGGGTTGTTTTAAGTAAAATCTCTTTGGTTAAAGTACATTAGAGGTTTTAATCCCTCTCAGCAGCCCTGTTCAGAGCAGGTGGGTTTAATAATTGTAAATTATACCGTATGAAGCGTCTAACCTAAAGATTTTTATGGATGAATGCATAAATACTAGATACGTTGCTTGCAGTTTAAATAAAATGCATTAATGAGAAGATATCTTTTTATGAGATCATTATTATATGAGCAAGCCCAATAAACTATAAGCTACTCAATGTGAGATGAGTAGGTTATCAAGGGTTATTATATGTTTTGGTTTAAAAGAGGAATAATTACAGTATGTTGTGCTGTATGTTAGAATGAGGTTATTCCTAAATTTGGGGTCTTGAGGTGATTTTTAGGAGGTAGATAATACATCATGTTCTCCTATGATCAGTGATGAGAATAACAGCGTTACAATAGACAGCGTTGTTAATGGAGTTAGTTTTTCAGAGACGTTTAACGAAATTAATTACTTTCTCCATCGTTATGACGCCATTTTTGTTGCTGATGCAGCGCTGATGCATTACTATAATACAGCAGCAAGGTGTGTTGAAGCTGGCATCAGCTGATCAGAAGCTAAGGGGGCGGATGTTTATGTCCAAGCGCGTCACGGCCAGGGAGCAACGAGGAAGACGTACGTGACTGCGGGACTTCCCGGTCTGTTCACCTGGTCACCGCTCATTCATCTCATGTTATGATCTCAGATTTTCCACAATCATCCAACTGGAACCAGTTAGTGTTCCTTAGTTTAGCTGGAATCTGTCGCAATGCATCTTGGGTGCTCAGGTGTACGTTACCACTGTAATAATAGTTCTGCGTGTTTCTGCAGGTTGAAGCCCTGACCCATCAGAACCGAGCCACCACCGTCCATGCTGTGAGAGATTCTGAGTTAGCCAAACTCCCAGAGGGAGCGCTCACCTCCATCAAGAGGAAGTTCCCTCAGGTATTCAGAAACGATTAGAGAATTCTGTTCAACCAGAGAGTAGAGTTTCAATATGTGTGTTAAAATGTTCAAATTCAGGCTTTAAGTTCAACTCGGAAAATAAAATGAACATGTCTGCCTCCCAGGTGGTCACCAGGCTCATCCATCTACTTGGTCAGAAGATCCTCCAGCAAGTCAGCGTTCCTCTTTCAGGTGTTCTACAACATTTAGTTCTGCTCTTATCATTTATATACATTCTGGTTCTTGTTTATCATTGCTCCGCTGCTTAATATAACCGTCAGCTTAGACGTTTATGCTCCTGTAAAAATACTTCCAGCTCGTAGTTTGGCACTCCACACTCCAGGAAGCAAGTGGGATGCAGGAAATCAAGCCTCCAACCTGTCGACTGTGACAGTTCTGCCTGTTTCAGAGGAAGTGCCTTTGACCGCCTTCACTCTGGAGCTGCAGCACGCTCTCCTCGCTATAGGTAAACCATAAATACACAATTACATCTCAGTTAACGTGTTTCCGTCTCATCTGAGGCAAGGTTCTGAAGCCTATTTCTAGTAGATGGGTGAATTCACATAAGAATCATCAGAATAAAATGTTATGTTTAATGAAGGGATGTAAAAGCAGCCTTGTTGGAAAGACAAAAATAAAGAGGCCTTTATTCAGATATGTTCTTTTCTGTTAGATATGCAGCACAAACTCGTTTATTCTCTTGAAGCCAACACTTCTGGCTGCCCATGTCATCAATACGTTTCTACTTTCAGATTTAGCCCAAAAACCACCTTTGCTGCCACTTGTCTGAAAGCAGTCTTGTTTATCATGTTTCTAAATTGATGGCACAGAAATAGAAACATAATCAGATTGGATTACTGGTAATCTTGTGCTGAAAAAATAATCCCTGCTCCAGTCCAGTGTGACTCTTCTACACTTCCCCGCTGATGAATTGGAGATTTTTTTTGTGCCCGTCCTTGTTTGACGTGAGAATGAGCTTTTCACGACGGGTCTATTTTGCGGCTCCAAAGCTGAATGTGCCCTTGGCTGAATAAGACAGGCTAATTAACATTATAAAAGAGTTTTGTTTTTACTGCAGTGACCTTTTAGGGCTTTAGGGAGTGATGGCTGCAGAAGCACACATATATCAGAGATGCTAACAGGAAGTGGGGTCTGATCTCGTGCAGGACCCACACTTTTGCTGACGAGTGACATTATCAAACAGAGACTTGGAGCTGCAGCATTAGACAGGTATGACCGATGAAAGGTTACATTGAAATGCATCATGTCTCTAATCAAAGCTCACTTGTTACCAAATCACAATTTCACTTGATTTATTCTTTTTTTGTTTTAGTTGATGTTTGAGTTTTATTGTTACAACAGAAAGAACTGATTGCTTCATTAATGGACTCTCTTCCTCTTTAGTGTTCATGAGTACCGACTATCCAGCTGGCTGGGCCAACAAGAAGACATCCATCGCATAGTTCTTTACCAGACTGACTACTCGCTGACCCCGTGGACACAGCGGTGCATCCGTCAGGCTGACTGTATCATTATTGTGGGAGTAGGGGAGCAGGACCCCGCTGTCGGTGAGGTGAGGTGGAAAGTGTGGGCTGCAAATAGAGCAGAGAGGGCGCTAAAATTGGCAAAGGTTGCTCTTGGTCGTCAAATAATTTGGATTTCAGGATTTATGTAATTAGTTTAGGTTTATTTTTACTGTTTATGATCATCAATAAAATGTCCACACCAAGAACAAATATGAAATGATTATAAACGATGATAATAATAAAGTAAATATGAAAATATTCAAATTTATATTATGATAATGTAAGATAACGAGGTTTAACTTATTTACTCAAACACCCCTTTATTTATTGTTTTAGAATTGCTTAGTTTAATAGTTTTTAAGCACTCTACTAAGTAGTTGATCCACCATTCAGAGAGATAATAAACTATAGCTCAGTCTTTTTGTGATTACTCTCAGATAATTGTGCTTTTGCAACTAGGAAACCAAAAAAATTTTGTTTTTCTTGCTTCCAAACATGTTTTCCACAAATCCATGACTAGCTAAACCAGCTCAAGTGGTTATTTATCCATCAGTCAGGTTGTCACATATAATTATGTTTTGATCAAGGGTTAAAGGTGTGGGACACTGAAAACCCATTTTTTAATGATTATTTCTGATTATAATCGATCATGCAGGCTGAACATGAAAATAGTCTCCTTCACCTATCTCCTGCATTAGCTTCTGATAGAAAATAGACGGTGAAACTCTAGGAATTGAAAATCCTGACAGATCTACGTCACACTGTCACTTAACATTCATGGACTCACCCATCTTGACTCACAACGGGGAAGGCTGTTGTTGGTTTAGCGTCCAGGAAACAGCAGAGAACATCTTGGCTAGTTTAAGCTAACTGTTAGCATTAGCACTTCCACCACACAGCAGAACTCATTCAACATTGTAAGTGGTGTTGCTGTTATCCAATCCGAGGCAAGATGTCCAAATATCAGGAAATAAGATTCCAAATCCTGTCGTCTGAAGCTCAGCTGTTATCTGGGTCACTTCTAGTTCCTGAAAATGGCACACCGGTATATTTATTTTTCCCCCCTGAATACAACAGGCCTTTATTCCTACTAGAGACCACTGCAAATGTATCGATTAAATGAACAACACCTTTAAAGTATAATTAAACGTGGCCTTTCCTGGTGATTGTTTCTTAAACTGCTTGAGTCTTTAGTCACCATGGTGCACCCTTGTCGCTCATTTAGAAAAAAGCTCTTGAGAAATTAGCATTTTTTGTGTTGAGAGAGGTTCGCTGAGAGAACAGCCCTGCTAACAGCAGAAAAGCATGAACAAGTGAAACTTTAAGGTGGACAAGCTTCGGCAGCGGAAATCAGTGGCAGGTTCCATATCTGCAGACTCATCACACCTGAAAAGCTGAAGGCACAAAAAAGTCACGAGACTCTTGAGTCATAAGGATTTAGATCAGGCTGACGTTTTCATCTAAATAGGGTACATAAATGGCTCCATCAGAGATGAAACGGTGACCACATCCAGTATATACATCCAATATGGTGTTTCTAATAAAGTTTCTAATAAAGTGGTTTAATCTAAATCTTATATTAAGACGCCGGTTTATGCTTGATGTATTGTTTGTGTGTAATCCAGCCAAGATGCAGGTCCGCTGTGATATGAAGGTCACTCCTACCATTATACACTTGAATCATGTCAGATCCATAATTTTAGATAAAGTAATGACCAAATTGGCTCGGACCGCTTTGCATCTGACCCCTTATCATAAAGATAAACGAGCTAAAGGTGGATGGATGTTGTGAAGGAAGAGCTGGATGTTAAAGGCCAGGTGTGGCTGATGAAAAAGATAGGATTTCCTTTAACTTTGGTAGGGAAGAAAAGAGAACGAGTCCCCGTTTAACAGGAAATGGAGGGCGAAATGGAAAGATGGATCAATATTTAGTTTGGCTCTGAATGAGTCATAACCCTGGATGGATTTTTATGTTTTAGGGCACACGTGTGAGCACAACAAATTCCTATCTTGCTTGTGCTTTAAATCTTCAAAGGGGAGCAAGAAAAGCTTATCCAGAGAAAAAAAATAGAATTAAGGATTAAATTAATTTATGTTGGACTTGTGTGTGTGTGTGTGTGTGTGTGTGTGTGTGTGTGTGTGTGTGTGTGTGTGTGTGTGTGTGTGTGTGTGTGTGTGTGTGTGTGTGTGTGTGTGTGTGTGTGTACTTGTGGAACAGCGCTTGTTTAAAATCTAATGTCCTCTCTACTCGCCAAGATGCTTCAGTGCTCTTTCCACATCAAGTACTCAGGATTCTCGTTATTCAATCTGTGCCAGCATTACTCAGGAGAAACGCTGATGAAAGTGGCAAATAGAAGATGTTCTCTAACATCTGTGCTCAATGCCTTCCCCCTTTAGCTGGAGCGTATGTTGGAAGGAAGTGCGGTGCGTGCCCAGAAGCAGCTGGTGCTGTTGCACAGAGAAGACGGCCCGCCGCCCCAAGGAACGGTGCACTGGCTCAACATGCGAAGCTGGATCTCCAGACACCTCCACCTCTCCTGTCCCCGAAGGGTCTTCTCTAAAAGGAGCCTTCCCAAGCTGGTCGGGATAGAAACGCAGCCAAACATGTCTTTATGTTCCCTCCATGATGTTTCATTTGTAGATCAAAGCACTTTATAAGTCCCATTTGACTTGTCTACTTTTAGGCTGGTGGTTTTATTTTGGTATCGTCTTTTTTACACCACAAGAACTCTCCTGTTTGTTTTCTTTTAGCTGGAACTGTACCAACGTGTCTTTGAGAAGCCAGCAGATCGTCACTCTGACTTTTCCCGTCTGGCTCGCATTCTCACTGGCAACGCCATTGCTCTTATCCTCGGAGGAGGAGGGGCCAGGTACAGTTTGACCTATTTTATTGTTTCCCTCTTGTCTGGTCTGGTTTATTCTGTTTCATAATATAAACATATATTTTCTTTCCAATCAGAGGTTGCTCCCAGGTGGGAATATTACGGGCGCTGTCTGAGTCTGGAATCCCAGTGGATCTCATAGGCGGGACCTCGATTGGTGCCTTGATGGGAGCGCTGTATGCAGAGGACCGTAGCCACAGCCGCATGAGGATTAGAGCCAGAGAATGGGCAATGGTGAGAGTAACATTGATGAATTTTCACAAATTTTATCTTCAAAAATGCTAATTTATGCCAATTTTGTCAGGAGCAGATCAACCATTGGGTGGTTTTGTACCAGCAGCTGTGAATAGTTTTGACATCCAGTTGCTAAATCGGACTCCTTTAACTTTTTGTTTTTACATTGTGTCTACAGGAGTTTGACCCAAGCATGTTCAAATAATTTTATCTTTATAAAATCTAAAACATCTTTTGATTTTGTAGCTTTTTTGGTTTTGATTTTTTTCCTGTTAGAATCTAGCAAAAAGAGCAACCGTTTCATACAAGACAGTGGGGTTTACCAAAGTCAGATAAAAAACTGAAAACAGGGTTTGAAAATTGAAAATTTGAATCAACATTGAAATTACCAGTAAGGAATCACAGACCATCCTGTAAATTCAGTCCAATCTTTTTTTTTTTATTATTTCAAATTCAACTTTGAGGAATTGATTTAAAGAGGACCTAGAATGTAAACCAACATTTTCCTTGTTGTTGTTGTTGAATAAAGACAGCTTGGGTGGTCAACAGTAGCATGCCCAAAAGTCAGTCATGTGTGACCTACTTTTTATGTAAATTAGAAAGTTGAAAAAGACGAGAGAAAAACTTCTGTTCTGAGAAAGCCTTCCTTAACACGTCATAAGGGGGAGCCACGCCTCCTCAAACCTGCATGTCTCCAGATTATGAGACCTTCTGGGGAAACCAACCAATCAGCAAGCAGCTCATTATCATATTCATGTCCTGGCCGAGTGGGAGGGGCAAATGGCTCTTTTCACAGCAAGGCTGGTTTAGAATGGCCTGTATCAGGGATCCTAGGACAGATGAAACCCAAAAGAATATTTCTTATGCTTTTTAGAGGCTCAAAGCTCTGTTTTAGATTGTTGATTAACTGCATTCTATGACCACTTTAATTCTGAAACTGGTTCTGCTTTTTTTCTCCAGGAAATGACCTCAAAGTTTAGGAAGGCTCTGGATTTCACATACCCATGGGCCTCCATGTTCACCGGCGCTGCCTTCAACTCCAGCATCAGTAATGTGTTTAAAAGCAAACAGATTGAGGTGAGATGGAGGAACAAGAAACAGGAAGTGGCAGTTTTAGTAGATAATCACCTTACAGATCATATACTGTTATTATCTGTTTTTTTAGGACCTTTGGATCACCTACTTCAATATTACCACTGACATCACCGCATCAGCTATGAGAGTACACACAGATGGTAAGGATTTTCCTTTATGTTTTATTCCCAAAGAAGCGTTTTTTTGTTTCATGTTTTCCATGTACGTTAGCATCTTGTGTTTTTAGATGACTTTAAAGAACGTCCTGTTTGTTGTTTGAGGTTCTCTGTGGCGGTATGTGCGCGCCAGCATGTCTCTGTCAGGTTATCTTCCTCCTCTCTGTGACCCCAAAGATGGTCACCTACTGATGGATGGAGGCTACATCAACAACCTGCCTGGTGTGTTTAATCCAGTCCAAATGGATCATGTAACCTTAGCAGCATTTCTTTGATCATTTCCTGACATCTCCAGTCGACTCATATCTGTATGCTCCCTTGTTATTTTTCATGTCTTGGTCCTTTGGACTCTCCCAGCTGATGTGGCGCGCTCCATGGGGGCCAAAGTGGTGATTGCTATTGACGTGGGCAGCAGGGATGAAACCAACCTCACTAATTACGGCGACTCGCTCTCAGGCTGGTGGGTGCTATGGAAACGCTTCAACCCCCTGGCTGAGAAAGTGAAGGTGATGAATTGATTAACAAATAAGACACAACAAATGGTGCGAAAATGTTTAAAAAGGAAATCAGGCTTGTGAATAACAATGGGAGTATTTTTGAGCCGAGTTTTACTGATGCGCAAGTTGATTGCAACAGGTGCTGAACATGGCAGAGATCCAGTCTCGGCTGGCCTACGTTTGCTGTGTGAGGCATCTGGAGTCTGTGAAGAACAGCGATTACTGCGAGTACATCAGGCCTCCGATCGACAGATACCGCACTCTGGAGTTTGACAAGTTTGATGAGATAGCTGTAAGTTTTACCCAGATTCATTATTGCTCATGTTTTCATTGTCCGGTGGCTTTTTAGGATAATAACACCCTAATGGACACGTTTGTGTCCTGCAGGAAGTGGGATACCAGCACGGCAAGACCGTGTTTGATGTGTGGAGTCGCAGTGGTGTAGTGGAGCAGATGCTGAAAGACAGACACCAAGAGGACTTCCACAACATCCAAAGAAAGGGCAATGTAAGCGTGAGCGGTGTGAGTCATCAACATGTGGGAATCCTGAGTGGGTGTTTTTATTTTGAACAAGCAAAGGTTGAGTCTTTGTGCCAAACAAGCAGAATTAACCCTAAATTTACTAAAACTATGTTCCTAAATTTGTTTAAATGGATTTTTTTTAAACAATTCTCGACTTTCTCCATTTAAATAGAGCATGTTTTATTTAAACCTTGAAAATAGAAATTATACTTTTACAGGAAGCCATTAGGTGCAAAATATCTAACATCGTGTTTTCTGCACGATGGGGCCTGGTGCATTTCATTACTGATGCATCACAGTTAAACACATTAGTCGTAGATGTACCGTCACTAATTTCAGGAGGTATAAGGAGACGGCAGGATGAGTGTGATGGACCAGGATGAAGGAGGATTGAGGAGAGAAGGGCAGGAGGAAAAGCAAGAAGAAAGGAGGGACAGTGAGGAGACAGAGAGATCAGGGGAAGTGAAGAAGCAGAGGAGAGAAGGTAATAATCCTGTGATCTTATAATAAACTCAGCTATCATAAAGGCACACCGACACACTCCAAAAGCATGGAGGCAATGTCTGACTCAGCCAATCAGAGAGCTTGATTGGGGAAGAGGAGTCAAAGAAGGAAGAGGAGGTGGAGGAAGCAGCATCACCTTCTGGTGTGTTGAAGCTTCCAAAAACTCCAAATTTGATACTAATCTCAAACCTGGGCTTTGCTATAGTTTTTTGTAAGAAATATGTTGCCATGGAAACTCTCAATGCCAACTAAAAGTCTCATATCTGAGCTGTTCATTTTTATGCAGACGTGTTTTTTTTTGTTTCTGCAGCTTTAAAACGGCATATAGTCAAGAAAACACACAAGTTCCATAGTCTACCTTTATTATTTATGAACACATTTTAAGTTTAGTTGTTTGATTTTATGTTTGTTTCACAATTGAAACTGCTTCATATGTGTAAATCATGCTGATGAATTAACAAAATTGTAAAAAAAAAATGGCTAATTTTAAATTCTGTTCATGCGTTTTTAGTGTCATTCATACCTCATACATCCCAGAAGTGAATTAATTTACATCAGATTTGTCTCTAAGCAGTGTTAAAAAATACTGTCAATAAACAAGTCAAGTTGAAGAAAAATGACATATTTACCCTCAAACCGAGCTATAATTTGTGGAAAATGAAGGAAATAAAAGCAAAATTGATGCCGTAAAGAGTCATGACAACAACCTCCTAAAGCAAAAAGCAACAAACGCACCTAAAAAAAGAAACGAGGACGAAGCTTATTGTTGTGTTTGCAGATCTGAACAGCGATGTTGTCTCCTGACTAACTCCCATTTTCATTCTTTAAGACAATAGTCATCCCACACAGAAATTTAATGATGTCTATTTTCAGAAGCTTCTGTAGGATGCAACTCTCAGGAGAAATAACGCACGTCTTCAGCTAAACAAATGGACACTGCTGGACAAGATGGTGGGGGGGGGGGGGGATAATTGGAAAAAGATCTGAAAAGAAATAAAGGTGGAAGAGACAGAAAATCAAAGAAACAAATGATGTCAACAATGGCTTCCCTGTGGCTTGTTTTTATTTACCTTTTATGAGCTGAATCTGTGTGTCTTCCAGGTGTTGACATGCCCCAATGCCTCCTTCACCGACCTTGCAGAAATCGTGTCCCGCATCGAGCCCGTCAAACCTGCCCTGATGGATGGTAAAACTACTGACACATATTTCAACTCTGTCACTTTCAGCCACACTCATTACACTCCCTAAAACGTGCTGACTCCGTGACTGGGAGATGGAGTTTTAACTTTTCTCCATGTTTCTCATGCTTTCTCAGTTTCTTCCTGTTTTATTCTATGATGCATCTTTTTTTTTTTTTTTGCACACGGATACAAGTGCAACACAATCACTGATAATAAGAAGTGATACTTGATGCACATGTCTCCGCTGAAGCCTTTTCTGTTTGTGGTACATTTAGCTGTTCTGACTTCTGCTCACCAAAGTTGGTTTTATCCTTTTTTCCCCACGTCTTTTTCCTTCTCCTTCACCCACAATCCTCCACCGTCAGAGGAGTCAGACGATCACACTGACTATGAGGAGGAGGCATTGGAGAGTGCCCTTTCTGATGCGGAGATGCTCGGTCACTACGGAGAGCACACTGAAGGGGAGGAAACGGCTGACACGGTGTGGACTACTTCCTGCTCAGGGGGAGAGGACGGGCTCTTTTACTAAGAAAACCTGCTTCATGGGGTCAACTTTGCACAGTTGTATAATAATTCAGCACATTTTTTTTGGTAGAATTGGTCACTTTTGAATATTTTGTAATCTTTTATAAATTCCCACCTGGAAATCAAGTACATTTTTATCAGCAATGTTCATGTTTCAAGTATTACATAAGTACTTCTATGACTTTGGTCATTGGCGTTATTGATCAAATATTAGTATCTTTTTAGGTCAAATTCCTGTGAAACCAAATAAGATGTTTAGGCATTTGACTAATTTAAGATTTTGGGTATTGAGAGTGTTTTAGATGTAGGAATCTTCTGAAAGTTGGTCAAAATTTTTATTTTAACCCTTTAACTAACAGGTCAGCCAGTTAATCGCTTTATTTTAATGAAACCTGCACTAAACTCACCTAAGGAAAAAACAATGAAATAAAAAAAATCTAAAGATTCAGATTATTATCTTATAATAAATGGTGAATAACCTGTAATTATATAGCACCTTCTAGGGTTTTGAAGCCCCCCAAGGTGCTTTACAACAGTCATTCACAGTCTTGCATTAATATAACATTATTATACCTTTTATTATTAATTGACATTATATTATAATTCTTATTATCAGAGAAAACTTTGGGAAAGTTAAAAGTAAATTGCTGACTGGTGTACAAAGATGAGCTCGAGGTTAAATTTGGAATCAGGCCAAAGCTAAAAGTGATCAATAAAACCGTAAGATGTGTTCTTACATGAATTAGAAAACCCTCAAGGACACTTTCACTCTGAAAAATTCTCTTTTATTGGTGTTAAGAGCTGAGAAAGTTTAATCTATATTTAAATCCGTTGGAAAAATGAAGAGTTTGGTATAAAATCCCAGTACTGTTTTTTCTAACCTCCTCTTTCATTGTCAGGATGACGAGCTGGAGGCACACATGCGCTTCATTACTTCACCAAACAGCAGCCACCCTCCACCTGCCTTTGACAGTCCACCGGAGAAGCTGACAAACCACCAAGTCCATTCCAAACAGTCCATTAAGTAAGGAGCGGTCTAATGAACTCTGCCTGAACACAGTTACTCCTGCTCTTCTGTGCCACGTTTTTACCGTCCAGTCTGTCCTGGACGATTCCTGAGTGTGATCGCCATTGTGACCTCTGTGACCTGATCCTGTTAGCCGCCAGGTTGACATAACTGAGGAAAAACTTCCTAAAGCACAAAACCAACAGAATACATCCAGGAATCGTGTTTGTGTTCTGTCAGGGAAGCTTTAACTTCTCATATTGAGAAAGTTCAGACGACTTCTTAAAGCTTTATGTGAATAACACTTGATTTAAGACACAACTTTCATAATTAAACCTGCAAATTCGTAGAGCTTTTGACCACGTTTACAGTAGAAAAAGGGCCAGATGACCTTCTCTTTGTTCTGTGGCTTAAGCCAAAGATTTAGATCAGTGTGAGCACACACACACACACACACCTCTCTGAGGAATCTGTTACAGTCAAAAAAGGATGATCATTTCAAGTGAGTGGGAATAATATGACAATACACACGTTTAGTGAATCACTGTAAACACAAGAAGCCTCCATTACCTCAAAGAAATGATGATACTATGATTTCCTATATTATTATCTTATTATTATTTACAAAATAAATAAACAAAATTAATTGTTTTCATGTGACCAAAAATCTTCCAATTAAATGATTTGAAATTTGTAAAAATGACACCAAATTATTTGCTTGAGCAGATCGAATTGAGAAAAAGTAAAATGGCTGATCATTTTCTTAACTGGCATTTGATGTGTGTGTTTAATAAGTACTGCTTTCATGTTGGTATCAAAATTATAATAACAAATATATAATATATAATACATATAATAACAAATTGTAATAATAGACGTGTTTAACTTTCCTGTTCCTAACACCGAGGTAGCCACACCAAGATTTCTAAAAACTTTTCTGAAAGCAAAGATTACAACTTGTTTATTTTTTTCCTAGTTTTTTGTTTGATCTCTTCAGCATTTAGGCAACACACACACACGCGCGCGCGCATGCACATGCACATGCAAGCAGTGACAGTTTTGCATATTTAGCACCACCAGAACAAACAAAACACAATGTAGCAGCCCATAACTCAGCTGAGTTTATTGGAAATACATTTTGATCAGTCAGATTCTCAAAGTTGTTGCCTTAATGCCATCCAAAGAGATCCAGCCAGATAAGTAAGGAGCACAATTTATTTTCATGACATTCCTGAAGTAAAAGAATAAACTCAGTCTTCACCAAACAACACTAACTTAGAAATAAGAGCACAAAAACAAGTCACTCATCGGTTCCTCGCAGCTTTAAGCTCAATTTAGTTGTACTTAGTGTGCCAGTATGTGTCCATTTCCTTATTGGCCAGTAGAAAATCAAACTGTCAGACTGAGCAGCAGTAGCAGCAGGGCACAATGGGACTTCTGTGGTCTCATAAAGCACAGAAACATGTTATTTAGCTTTTATTTTATTGTCTATAGTAGATTTATTTATGTAAACTGACCATTTCAACTGAGTGCAATCTTATGTTTATAGGTCAAAATGGACACGTGTGATTCAGATGACTAAATGCACAAATCATGTTCCAAACTTTAGAATTACTCTGTGATTTTTTTCACTAAGCTAAAATCATTCGGTCTGTCAGTCTTAAAAACTGATAACTTGAACATTTCCACTTCAGTGACTTTTTATTTTCCGGCCTCTTGATTTGGCGTCACGTAACTCACCGTGTGTGCCGTCCTTCATCCTGGTGCTACAGCGCCCGCAGCCTTAACATGTGCAGACAGAAAGAGAGAAGCTGTGATAAACACACCAGTGTGGTGTTGGTGAGACGATGTCTGGACATAGAACGTGTGAGCAAACTGGGGATGGCAAAATATTGTTGCCTGTTTTACAAATGAGAAGATGGTGTTTGAATGTGTGGTTGTTGTTTTTTTCTTCTCTAAAGCCGGGGACAAGAAATCGATGTCATCTGGCAGGATGAATGTTTCACTACTTTATTAAATGGGTCATGGTAATGATTCAAGTGCTGATGTAATGTATGGAACTGTGCCACATATTTAATACATCAAAGTCTTAGATGACCTGTGTGGAAAAGCAACGATTCATGCACCTGTTTGTATAAAATGTTCACTATTAAGCCTCTAATGTCGTATTATCCCTACAGTTTTTGATCAGTTGTTACTAATAAACCACTGTTGGTTCTCATAATCTGTCTCCATCAGTCTGGCTTTTGTCCTGTGGTAGAATTGCTATTTTTTTTATAGTGCTAGCTGAACATTAGTATCTACAGAATGCTAAAACGATGATTGCTTTATAATTAGTCATTTGGCCTGCAACAACATTGAGAAATAGAGATAACATGTTTTCAGAGCCCAAAACTAAATTCTTCATTAAGGCTCCAAAACAGACAGCTTTCAGCAGAACCACGTTTGGTGTTCCAAAATTTAATGTGGTTTTTAAATAAGAATAAGTGTTAGTCATTGGAGAGCATGTGTTTCAGCGCAGTTGCTGCTCTACTGAATGCCCCAATGGATCACACAGTCACTGCAGCGCCTCCACAAAAACCTCTATAACTCACTTAGAGGCTAAAGTGTTTGCTGTGGCAGGTCTGGGTTCATTTCTGCAATTTGTTGGGTGTCATTTGATCTTGTTTCAGTCATTTACAAAGCTTTAAATGAAATCAAGGACCGAGGGAGCAAAACGAAGTCTGTTTCTAAAATGACAAAAACCACTTAAATGATCAACTTGGCATATGAATGAGTAAATAAACTATGGGGGGGATGTAGCCGTTTTCAGTGATATGAGCAAACTACCCTTGTGAAAGCAAATTACAGGCAGAGCATTCCTTGAAAGATTGCCCATCTCCCACCACATGTCATTCTAGTTCCAAAAAAGATCCTCTTAAGCTGAGAGAGGATGGCGAAATGGCCATTTTGGTCTGTTTTGAGCAATATTACAAAATACTCCCGGATTTTGTGTGTGCTAAGAAGGACTATCTATTGTAGCATTAAATTTTAGCTCAGCATCTGTAAAAGAGCCATTTGTGTGTTTGCTAAGGTCAATCATATGTGATCTCTCTATCTCGAATTGGGTCGACTTTAAAAGTTAGAGGTAGGGCAGAATTTCCTGGAAAAGCTTTTCAAGCAAGCTACATTTTGAAAAAACACAAATCAAAGATTCAGCCCCCCCATGCCTCCGGAGTACACGAGATACAACAAATACTCAACCCTAAAACATAATCTTATCTTACTTATCGAGAAGAAATAGAGTCATCATTGCATCGGTTTGCAGCCCTTTTTGCTCCTTCATTTGATGCTATTGTTTAAATGACGCACCGATGCACTCTGCTTTTGTTCTGCTCTTCATCAGCTTGTTTTTGGCCATAGTCTTTTCAAATAAAGTTTTACCTTTTTGACCCATTGTTGGCACCTTTTCTGCCATAGTTCCTAATGTAGCACACTGTTACGACTCGTGGTGTGTTTTAAAATGGACAAGGGCGTAACACAGGCATGTGCACAATGGTAAAAATCAAACAATGTTTTTATTATAAAAGGATCTAAAATACACAGTGCTCCATGCTTCAGGTAAAAGTACTTAAACACAATTTCCTACCTCATAGTTTTTCACAGTTAAAATAGACAACTAGCTGACCTCAAACTCTATCAAAACAAGGTCCTCTGACCATACTGACACATTTGAGGCAGGAGGAAGCCAACACCGATCTGGTTCCTCGTTTGTCTTAAAAATCCTAAAAGCAAATCTGCTTTTAGACAATGGGAGTTCACTTGAGCACCTCTACTAAAATGAATTAAAGCCAGTAAAACACTCATGGAGCAAGTGGGGGAGACGGCACAGATCCGGTCTGCAACTCTCGCTTTTATGCTGCTCAGGTGGTGATCAGCAGATTGGGTGCAGCTGTGCAAGCAGGAGGGGAAGAAGGAGTTGGGACAGAAGCCCATTTTTGGTGTGCCTCTATCCTGGTGGAGGATTCCGGGAAGCAGGAGGTGGTGCTGAAGTCCTGAGCTCCAAAGAGGCAGCAGCCGTAACACCCCCTCCCTTAAAAGAAAGAAAGAATTAAAACTAATTCCATCGCAACAGTTTTTCTTTCAATCTTCTTTCCTCCTAACCAAATTATATATTTTTTCTCGAGTCCTTTTATCTTTCAAGCATTCCCTCTAGCTTCTCTAGCCCATCTCTGAAGCTGCAGCACTATTAAAACAACAAACGGGAATAAGGAATAAATGGAATACATTGACAATATCAACAATTCGGAATTCACACAATTAGATAAAAGGACATACTCACAACCAACAAGGAAGAAGACACAGCTTAGTGCACAGATTCACACACTTAAAATCCTGCAAATAAAAACAGTTTGAAAAGCACACGGCAATAAAAGTCTTTCATGGTATGATTAAAATTAATAAATACAGCATAAAGTACAGTAAAATAAATTTTAGTCCCGGGACAAGCCCCCAAAATGTTACCGTAACACACACCTGCGTAACCACATAATAATTTAGTATGCTAGCTATTATAGCTAACCCAACTCAGTGGTGCCAAGGACATTGTTTCCTGTTCAACTACTCCAAGCCTGGAATGTGCAATTCCTGCTCATAGAGGGGTATGCCTTTGCATAGAGGAGGAAGAGACAATCAGAGGGTAGTTTGATGGATATGAGATGCTCACAATGATTTTCAGGATTGTACTTCTTACAGGCCAAAATATTTATTTTTTGTGATTAGTTTTCTGTAGAAAAAATGCTTCCAGAAGTTTGTCAGATGGAAGCTGGAAAAAGGCAGTATTACGAGTCTTGCTCATTAATATTCATGACATGCAAATGTCTCGCCTCTGATTAGCTAACAGCAATGCGAATCTTCCGTTGCCTTTGTTCGCTCTTCTTTCTCTTTCTCTTCACATTCAGCATGCATATGCAACTCAGACTGACCGTATTTCAAAATGATCAGATTCTCAGCAAACAAGACTTTTAAGCAAATATGTTATACAAGAGTTTTTGTGGTTTGTTAAAAACAAAACAAAAAAGTTGTGCAATCAGTTAGCACTCAGAGCATGTTAGGCATGACTTATTGCTAACACAACACCAACACAAAAATGTTGCTATCTGTAATATTGCCAGAGTAAAAATGTTTCTGTATGCTAATGCTAGTTAGCTGTGGTGGCCATCTTAAGTTAGACTGACTAAAAGTTGATCAGTTTTAGTTGCAAATCTAGTAAACCCGATGTATTAAGTGTGCATCTTTATCATAGTTTTCTCTAACTCTGCTCAGTGGTTGATGGAAAATTGACTACAGACAGAACCAGGCAAGAACATTATTGTTCACCTTTCAGTGATGGGTAATAATAACTGTCGTGTAGCCTACGTGGAACTGTTTACTCCACAAATAGAATATACGATTAATCCAGCTGTATTGATGTGTCCTATAATGAGCTTTTTCAGTCTCCTACTGTCCCCTGGGAAGACAGACTGTCCACGGCTAATTAATGAGGAGAAAAATGGGGAATTTAGGTCACAGGAGGGTCTGAAAGAGGAGAGCGGAGTAAGTGGCACTCGTCTAAATCGATCCATCACAGGGAGGAAAGTAGAGGGCAGAAAATGGGGTGAATGAGTACAGGCTTCCTGGAAATTAGAGTCCTGACAGAAAAGTCAAGGTTGACAGTGAACAAACGAAACTGCGACGCTTGCAGACAGTGACCCCATTTGGACTAAATAACTGTGACAGGCTATGTAGAGATGCATTTATGAAAAAAAGGAAATGGAGACCGGAGGAAATATCTGACCCTTGACAAACACTTTGAATTTTTTTTTTTTTTATTTCAGCTTATCTTCTTTCATCAGTCCACTCATATTCTACCTCCTCTTCCTCCTACCTTTGGTTTCATCACCTTTTATTTCTTCCCATCTGCTTGTTGTGAAAATGGGGGCAAAAAGGAATTAAACAGGTATGTGGGCCACAGTTTTTGTTGCTCTAGTAAAAGTTTCTCTCAGTTGTGAGGGTACAGAAATAGTATCAACAGGCAGAACATTTCAAAAACTACTAACTCCTTTGGACATACAGGTGTTAATGTCTAAAATAAAATCAAAATTAAAAACACCATGAAAGGGGCAAATGCATCAGACCCAAGGGACAGGTGGGACAAGAGCAGCCAGATCTAACCCAGCTGCAGGAAAACAATACTAAAGCATTTTTTAAAAGAAATGATCATTTCTTAGAGCCGAAATGACAGAAACTCCTGTTTAGTGATATATTTTTTTTAGCATAAAGTGATTTATACTTAAAAAATTTATTTTATTAAATCATATCAAACTGGTCACAATAATAAAAATACTCATCTGCACAATGAAAATAAACTGATCACTCATAATGCAAATGTTTGAACCATTATTAATTGCCCCAGTGTGAAACAACCGTATGGTGTGTATTATTCAAGAATATATTCGTTTATTTTTCCTGTATTACCTGATAAAAAAGGAAAAGGTAGATAAAAAATTTCAACAAACTTCAACAGAAATAGAACTCGTTTCTTACATTTAGAACTGAATTTAGGCCAAAACAATACATTAGCTATATTTTTATAGTATTTGTTTTAAATAAAGCACAATATTTCATATATGAACAGTTGAATCATTTTCTATCATGGGTAGGTGGGGTCAAAAAGATTTTAGTAAAATTCCAAATAACTTGTGCCAGATAAGAACGATGAAGATCAGCCAAATATTTGTCTCTATTTTTACTGGTGAAGCAGCTCTGCTCTAAAATCAAATCTGTGAAATGTGTGATGTGTGTCTTGGGAGGCTCTCTATCAGGATGTTTTCAGCCTTGAAATCCAGATGAAAGATCTTCCCATCCTGAAGTTCTTAGATGACATAAACTGATCTGACTCAGAGAAAGTTGTGAGATCATTGTTGGAGTGTCTAAACTAAAGCACGAGGTAAAAAAAATGTCAAATCTGAATTATGCTGGCATCCTTTATGTAACCTTCTCTGAAGCCAACAAGCGGGACAAACTTGAACGATTTTTGTCATTGTTGTCGAGTGGAGGGTTTATTGTCTCCTCTAACAGATTTGGCTGACCTGAAGTTTTGTTTACCAAAAGTCTGCCTGCTCCGCTCGTCCTTTGTTTCATCAAACTTGGTTTCAGGCATGATGCCATGTTCCAACTTCTAGCAATTAACATATTGGCCAGACTACAAGACATCTGTTTTTGATTATTGGGGCAAAGAAAAAGTGACACTTTGCTTTGAGAGCTTCCTCCCAAAGCCCTCACCACTGAGGCCTTTTCTCTCACATGGTAAATGTCATCAGATTTGTTCCTGAAAGCACATCAGGAACAGCGGAACCAAAGGCTGAAATATAGCAAAAAGTGAGTACTTGTGAAGCATGGATCCACAAAACTGATTATATTTGCCTCATCTTCCCGTAAGATGCCTTCCCTTTACGGGAAGGGGAGGAAAGTGGAAGCACTGACTCATAAAAACTCGTTAAACTTGTGATGTGCAAATCTTACAGAATAAGACAATAATACACCAAATGTCTTTTAAATTAAAGCGTATTACAGCAATGACTCACATCATCAGCCTTTTATTGAACCATTCTGCTGAACACAGTTGCAGGTTTTTACAATACACTCACCGGCCACTTTATTAGGTACATCTTAAGTACTGGGTTGAACTCACTTGCCTTCTGAACTGCTTCCAATAAATCTGTGGTCTGTAGTATGAATAAATGCCCTGTGAGCCGATCTCAGAGGAAAAAAAGCTCTGGGGCTCCTGTTTCAGGAGCTAATTCAGTTCTGCATGAACGTGAAACAAAGTGAGATTGATCTTATTTCAAAAAGAACATGGATTATTTGTTTCTCAGTGAATCTCACCTTTAATTCTTTATGTCTTGGATTCAACAAGGTGTTGGAAACATTCCTACAGTAAGAGGTTCTGGTCCATGTTGGCATGACATCATCACACAGTAACATAAGAATCTCTTGTTCCACCACATCCCAAAGGTTCTGGTCTGAGGTCTGCTGACTGTGGAGGTTGTTGGAGTCCATTGAACTCATTCTCATGATCAAGAAACCAGTTAGAGATGATCTGAGCTTTGTGACGTGATGCATTATCCTGCTGGAAGTAGCCGTCAGAAGATGGGTCCATGTGGTCACAAAAGGATGGATTGCTAAAGCCCCAGTATGTAAAAACATTCGACTCCTTAGCACCACGCAGTTCAGAGTAGATATTGCAGCTACAGTAGCCCACATGAATCAAAAAGGCAATGTGTATTTGTGGCGGTGCTTGCACGACTGCATTGAGAGGGAGACACTGTAGCACTGACAGCTACTTCAGGGGTCACACACAGAAAACACCACACACCAGCTTTCAACCGTCTGCATATTTTATTTACTGTTTCTGCTGCTTCCTATAGTCAGCGCCTCTCTCAGGGAATCGAAAGCTCGGGTCTGATCAGTCATTTGCAGCAGCTGTGTCTAACGCGTCTGTCGTCTCCTCCTTCCCCACAGCCGTGCACGCACAGTTATAAACGACTTCCAGCTTTCAATCCAGCAATCACTTGTAGTTGGAGCAGAGCAAGCAGGGGAAAGTGCAGAATTTCCCCAAACCAGCAACGCTGCCACGGAGAGAACCGGCCCCATCCCCGTACAATGTTTAGAGGGATGAGATCTTTCCTGTCAAAACGCGAATTGCGGAGCATTATATCTCATATGACCCTAAACAGCTCAGAATTTCAAGATGGCGCATGACTATGGAGCGTTGACCACAGTTTATTTATATAAAAAAATGTAAAATTTCAAGCTAATTGGAATATTTAGAATAAACTTTGGTGAGAAATAATGATGAAAAAGGACAAGTTTGGGAACATGATACACAGAATTTGATACTAAACAAGTAAAAATATTACACACATGGCTTTTGAACATTATTCAGTGTTCTTGCATTAGGAAGGGCTTCTGCCTGGATCAGAGTTAGGCAATGATATTCCTACAGGAACCTGCCCTCTAATAAAAGCTCAAGAAAGAAGAAATAGAGAAATTTTGTCAAGACCTCATGGTGCCATTGATGATCACTGATTGAGTAAACTGGGAAAGTGACTCCAACAATTTGTAAAGATCATCTCAGAGATCTGAGTCCAGAAGAGTGTAATCCTACAAACAAGACACTGCGTAGAACAACAGCCTAAGACTAAAATTAATGTTGAACTGCCCATGTAGAAAAAAAGAGGCTCAGATGTTACTATTGTAATTTTTTTTTACGAGGTCTAACAGAGGTGGTTATCATATATTATATCTCAAAATCTGATCATTTTCAATCAAGGCAAGTTTGTTCAGACGTAATCCCAATGTTATGCCCCCCTGTCACATTGGCCTGGCTGTGTGCAGCCCTTGATTGCAGTGAGTGGCTGCACCTGAGGGTGCAAGACAAAACGCTTGTTTGCTGCAGGTTCAGGAAGATCACCTCAGAAACTCCTACCTGTTTGCTTTCAATAAACAAAACACTCTCAAACACCTAACTGTGTCTCCATCTTATATTACAGCTCTACGAGTCAGGTCGTAACCTAAATGGGGGCTTGTCCGGGATTTGCACCCAGGTTCTCACTTAACACTCTTTCCTTTTCAACTATATATTAGCCATCATTAAACATTTTATCTAAATTTATATTGTGTTATTTGATAAATATGTCACCCTCCTTATTCACAAACATAATTAATTTGTGTCATTGCGTTGTTTATAAAAGCAGTCATCATTGACAAATGAACTATTATCAAGAATTTTCATGGCCTAGTAAATTATTTAACTGTGTGGGAATTTATGAGGTAATTTTTTAAAATATATATATTTAGAAAAATAATCACAACTTTAATCAGCAAGAGAGAGGAGATTTCAAAAGAAAAAAAAAGTTTAAATACATCCTGGTTGTTACAATTCTGTGGGCTGGAGCCTTGCTGAGTTAGTAAAACTCAGCAAGGCTGGAATTATAACCACAGATATGTGTGTGGGAGGCCCCTCTGTGTCCTGTTGTGTACGCTGTAGTGCTTCAACACATATGCAGTTAGAGGTAAAGATGATAAACAAAGATGGAGCCACAGCTGCTCTCTGATCCAGCAGACGGTCTGCTGCTGCATCTCGCGGGCTAATATTATCATGCCCAAGCTGCTGATGTGAAACACGAGGTGAGAGCACCTCACTGTCCGTGCACGTCACAGAGGTTCACAGCTTTTCTAAAAGCAGAGAATCTTTCCCCCAGAGGGAAAACGTATTTATGGCTTTTGAGTATTCTTGGCACAACAGAATGACTCCCACACACTTGCTAAAGCCTAGAAAGAGCAAATATTCCGTGACGTGAATCAAGTATTTTTACATCAATCTTCTCTAAGTTGTACTTGTTGGAGAAAAGGATCTAAATCAGACACAATGACCAGTGCTCACAGACAGGGAGCTGTACTGCATACAAACGCTGTGAGACACTTTAATCTCCTGAAAAAGCTTATTGTTTTTTATAAGCTTTAAAATGAATCTTATAAGCACTCTTCCTTTTGGTATTATACTTATTCTAAATGCAAAGAAGAGCAACAGTCTGCAACTTGACAAATATTTATTCAGGGATCAATTTACAGCCATTTGTGAGGGCCCAGTCCACCTGATGAGCCCTCTTTCTGAGAGCTGATCGGATTTCTTCTAAGTACCACTTACACTATCAGTCAGCACTTGTGTGATTTCTTCAGATGCTGAAAGTAATCACCTCATTAAGGCTACAAGGTGTGCTGGCTTTTTCATTTGTTTTACATTTATGAAACAATTTCCTAAGCCTCAAACATGCTGGGTTTTTGCTATTATTCCACCACTTTGTGCAGATACTATAATTTTTGCAGCAAAAGCCAAAAGCCATTAATCACCTGAAAGCTTTTTGTGTTCTGCATGTCACAGCGTTCACTTTTTATCAAACACTTGTTTGAAACTGAGGTTGACCTGATGGAAAATTCAGCAGATTGGATTACCTCGGTTGAGCCTAGATCTCATAATGCAATCGGCGTGGCTTTGCATGACGACCCAGAAGCCGTCGAGGCAGCCTCAATCCACAGAAGAACTGTGCCGAGTTCACACAGATGGTTCCAACTACTGGTCTGCCAAGTATGTTGGATGACAAAGTGAGAATAGATGATTTTTAGTGCAAAAGTTGATACATATTTGAAATACTTCTTATAAATGTGCATTTATAGAGACACAGGCAGTCTTTTGAGGCACAGAGAGGCAATAATGTAATTATTGATGCACTCATTGAAAAAAGATGAGGTGCTAATGTTGACTTATTTAAGCTGAACTCCATAAAAACCAACAGGTTATGGCACAAAGTCAAAGAAACTTCTAAAATGAGGGAAATGCATGCAGATAAATCAGTCAGTCAGGTTGGTTGTTGCTGGAGGTCTCTAATGTGTCCACTGATGACCAAGTAGCATCAGTTAGAGTATAATGTTGGACATCCAAAATCTAATGTTGAAGTTGTACTTCTTTGTTGTAACGGTTGGTGGCAAGACCACAATTTTGAAGAAAACATCAGATGTGAGTTTGATGAACACAGTTGTGCCAAGAAAACCTGAAAGCTTGTTTTCAAGAGTCAAAGATGGGAAACACGATCATGCAGCTTGTTTTTTGTTGAGGTTGCACAGAATCTGTTGAGCTGGAGGTTTAGTTTGGATCGCTGGACCAACCTCCTTCAAAGAGCAGTTGTCTGGATCAAGATGTGCAACTAGAGAATCTCTGGATTGGACTTTTTAGGAAAATTACATATTGACAGATTTCTAACTTTTAATGTTCAACTAATTTAAGTTGTACATGTGATAAAGTTGGTTGATGTGAGGGCAGAGGATGCAGAAGATTGGACTAAATGGAGGCAGATGATTCAATATGGCGAGCCCTGTAGGGAAAAGCTGAAAGAGGAAGAAAAAGAGGAAGATGTATTAAATCTATGGTGACTGTGACAGAGAAGTTAAAGGGAGACTAGGCAGTTTTGGCTTGCTTTTAGCACCCCCTAGTGTCTGCTTTGTAGAGAAAGCAAAACGTATCTTCTCGCTGTGCGTTCGTCTTTTTAACGCCTTAATCTAACAGCTGAAATGTCTCCTCAGCCTTCATTAGTGTCTACAGGAGCGGTTCATCACTAAATCAAACAAATCAGCTGTGTTCATGATCTAAAACATGCAGGAAACATGCTGGAAGCAGACTGCAGTCCAGGTATGTCAGCTCCACTTTAAGTCCAACAGAGACGGGACCAGCACTCTGAAGTTGTAAGTGGAATTTTCTGGCCACAGGGGGCGATAGGGGCTGGATGGCCTTTCATTAACCCTGTAAATGGTCATTTTAGCGCATACTGGCTCAAGAAAAGTGGTAAAGTATCCCTATAAGTGCTTACCCTGTAAACGGAGGGTTGCAGGTTCGCACCCTTGGAGAGACCGATGGTGCCGATTGTGTGGCAGCCTCACCTCCGTTAGTGTTCCTCGGGGCAGCTCTGGCTACAGTGTAGCTTATCACCATTAGTGTGAATGGGTGAATGACTGTAAAGCACCTTGGGTGTTGTAGGACTCTAGAAGGGGATATATAAATACATTTTTTTTTGTTTTTTTACCATTTTACCACCATAAATGGATAAAATCATAAATAACCTGTTTTTTTAGATTCTGGGATCTGCAATTACATCTAATCAAATAGAGATTTTTATCCTGTGATGAATTACCCAGCTGAAAAGTTTTAAAGTTTTGCAAACTTTTTTGTATTTATTATTTTTATAGTTTTCATCTGTGGACAATGATGATAAAACTGGTTTGGTCGCCCATCAGTGGGACAAAAGTGACTGATTTGAGCATCAGCTTGAAATAATCAAACTGCTCTGCATGTCCTGGCACGACACACTGATTCAATCAAAACTCTCCTCTGATTTGGTTAAAATGTGTTTCCCAAAATAGTGGAATTTAATGTGACTTTAGATTTTCCCATTTAGAAAGAAATCACATTAATCAGCTAAAACCTAGAGGTCGTCCATGTTCATGATCACTGAGGCATGTTTTAGACCTTTAAATGTCTGTTGCCTGTGTTTTCTGATTCCCACATTTCCATGTAATCATCTTTTCTGCCATTTATCCTCCTCTTAATGGCTGTGACAGCTAAAAAGCCACAGCTCAGGACAAACAGATGCTGTCTGGCAGTTTGGCTTCACATTCCGCTTCATCACGGCGGTCCCGTGCCAAAATCCAGCCTCCCCGCTAAGGACACGCATTTTCTAATGGTTTCAAAACGCACCAGCAGAGGTTACAGACTGAGATGGAGAATATCTGCAGCTGATGCTGGGATATAAGTTTACATCTTTCAGTGTTTCTCTCCTTTAAACACACATTTGTCTGGGCAAACACAAAGCGGGCCTTCATAATTCATCATCCAGCCTCTGGGGGAGACAACATATGCTGACTTAGACTCTCATTCAGCTGCATTTTACCACCTCTGCTGGAGAGCTTCATTCACTCCGATCTTACCGCGGGAAACTCAGAGAAACCATTAAAATTTAACTAACTGCAGGAGAAATGGGAGGTTTTGTTGGGACAAATATTGTGGTTAAGAGATCCAAAATTAACAAAACTGTATGAAAAAGATTGCTGCATTAAATTTACCCAAATTTTCATGATACATATCATGATTTTTATGTTTTTTTTTTTCTCTAGATCAAATTACTTTAAAGGGGACATATTATGAATTTTTTCTCAAGTTATAAAAGTTCTATAGTCTATAAAAAACATGTTTATGAAGTTTTTTGCACTAAATCTCTCTATGCAACTTCAGCAGTTTTATTCTTGACAGTTTCAGTACCTTCCAGAATGAGCCGTTTCAGGTGTCTGTCACTTTAAAAAACAAGCAGGAGCTGGCCACGCCCACCCCTCCTCTACTTAGGCTGCTATAGGCTGAGGAGCTCCGATACATGACAAAAATAGATGGAGTTCATCCTTTAAAGGTGTGGTTCACTGAACATCCATTTTTAATGATTAATTCTGATTGTAATCAATCACTCTGAGTTTTTCATGCAGGCTGAACATGAAAACAGTCTCCTTCACCTATCTCCTGCATTAGCTCCTGATAGAAAATAGACGGTGAAAATCTAGGATTTGAAAATCCTGACAGATCTATGTCACACTGTCACATAACATTCATGGACTCACCCATCTTGACTCACGACGGGGAAGGCTGTTGTTGGTTTAGCATCCAGGAAACAGCAGAGGACTTCCTGGCTAGTAGAAGCTAACCTTTAGCATTAGCAACACCACACAGAAAAACTCCTCCAGGCTTGTGTTATTTGTGGAGATAAAACATTCACATTGAAGGTCAGAGGTAAGGTCGCGTTGATGTTGTCCAATCTGAGGCAAGATGTCCAAATATCAGGAAATAAGACCTGCCGTGTTTTGCCAGTCTCTGCTGCAGAAGACTTGTCCGTGCTGATCCGAGCATTTCTGGAATTTTTTTGCCCTGAGTACGGCTTGCAAGGCATTCATTTCTACCAGAGACCACTGCAAATTTATTGATTAAATGAGTGAACCACACCTTTAAAAACTGATATATTTAAGAACTACAAAATAAGATTAACCATAATTTCATGTCGTCAGCTGACGTTCAATCTGAGACATCCAAACAGGAGATCTCTTGACCTATAATGATAATAAACCAGAACTGTATCTGAAATGTTTTTTCTTTTAACTGTAAATATCTGTAACTTTTTTATATAAGGTTACATCAGGTTTTTGAGGTTAAACAGACTCATTGCTTGAGATTACACATTAAACATCAACAACACACGTTAATTATTTAGACAAACTGGGTTTATTTATGCGGTTGAGTCATAAATATTGACAAAATGATAAAGCGGTTTATTATGTCTCAGATGGTTTCCTAGTTTTTATGATGCAAATAAAAAAACGTCTAATATTTGGAAAAGTTAGACATTCCTTTTTACTCTAAAACAGAGTTTTTTTAGAAGACTTTTTTTGAGATGAGTTGTCAGCTAAGATCTTCATGCCTGAAATATGTATTTTTAGGAATGGCCTTTTCAATAAAAGCATCAGTTGTCAGTGTTTTTCTGCTGAATGGATGACCAGTTATTGCTAATGGACAACTATTTCCCTCCTAAGAAAGAGTAATGACAAAAAACGTATGACATCATGTCCAAAGCCACACAGAATCAGTGCAGAAATGGTGGCCAAACACCAATCCCCTGTGTCCTTAAAGATTCCTGTGCTTTTTTCCATTTCACATTCCATTCTCCTTTTCCATTTCTACTCCAGTTTCCTCTTTCATGTCCTCATACCTCCTCATTTCACACCTTCCTCTCCTCTTGTCATTTCAAACCGGCGTTTCTCAGCCACCTTGAGAGCACACTGATCTGTTGGGAACAGTTGGGGAAATGTGTCATCTGGGATATGATGTCGGCAGCAATTTAGGAGCGAGGAACGCTGGAAAAAAGGGGAAATGGAAGAAATGGAGTGCTGCAGCACCAAGGTGAACCAAGGAGGGGATAGTCATGGGTATCACGTAGGGAGGAGGCTTTTCCACTGCTTTCTCTCCTGTACACACACACACACACACACTCATAAACTTTAGTTGAATTGTACGAGCCGACACGAATACCATTAGCCTCAGCGGTGATTCTGGAGCAGTAATGAGATTGGAGCGCTGCCCCGTTGGATCACCCCTTACAACACCATAAATCCACCTGTTTACACTGCAGCAGGCGAACTAACATGACAACTCATCTCCTGCCATGTCTGAGAAAAGAGTGACTCACTGCTCTCAGTTTTTCTTGGCATGATAGCTTTTTTTCTTTTCCTTGCATCACACGACTCTTCAGGGTATGAAACCAGTGAATAAAAGCTTTATTCCTGTTTCCAAAAGCAATAAAACACCCTTTAAAAATATAAATAAATGCTTCAGTTTTTATTTTAACCTATAATATATATGAGTAAAATGTTATGTAATTACTGTCTAGAAAATCTCACAGAACTAGGGTTTGTGCCTTAAATGACCTGCTTGGATGTTCTATGAAATCTGCCTTCCACAAAATAATGTGCCACTAAATAACAATGTGTCTGCTCTGGGTTAATGCATTTAGATAACAATTTAAAATAACCATTATCAGCCTGAATCATAATATAAGGTTGAATAAATTGTTGCATATTTTCTTTTCACAGCTTTTAAATACTGGCAGCCAATTCAAAGTGTGAGAAACTGTGAGAAATCTAAAGTGTTTGGCTTATAATTATGTATGTTTGAGTGGTGTTTGTTCTTGGTGAAGGGATTTTTGAACACAAACACTATTAAAACAAATAAGTTATAAAGATGTGATGTTGTGCATCAGTGTCTCATGTTTAATAAAAACAAACATCCTGATGTCACTAAAATATCAAATTATAGTTGAATGTTTTCCCTAATAGTGTTACATATATAAAATTCAAGTTTATAATAGAAACTATAGAGCCCTCAGAAAAGATTATTAATAGTAAAAACTTTAATTTCTTAGATGATTTCTCTCTTTTTTCCTCGTTCTCACGTTAACTAAAACATTCAGACCAAATTAGAATTTATAGCTGTAATCATAGAATGCTGCTGCTGCTACAGTAGCCCCAACATGCTGTTTTTAATTAGCTTCATTAGCTTCCAATGCAATTCATCCTCTGCTCTAATGACATACAGTAAATACCTGTACTCAAGCATCCCATAATGCTTTGCTGCAGCTATGAATGCGAGCGTAGAATCGGCTGAAAGGAATCTCTCAGCGTTGTTATTGAACTGCAGTTTAAACCAGCAGGAAGCTTCAGTCAGAGATAATTCAATCAAATTAAACGTCTAAAGCGTTTGTTCAGTTAATTATAATATATTTCAGAAAATGAGAAGCTGCGTCATTCACAAAGAGAGCATGCTGAGTTCCGTTCTGTGAATCTCAGGATTGTGGGGCTTTTTTTTGTTTTTGCTTATTTAGTCCTCAGATCCCCGTTTCACGCCCACATGCTGATGGAATCACACACGTTTGAACAGGAAACTCAAATGCTGAAAGTGTGACTACTGTCAGCAAGTGCTGCAGAGGAAAATGTGACTGTTTGACCTTATCGCAGCGGGAGCTTGTCTTGGCTCTTCTCTGCGCTGCCGTCAGGAGGAGAGCTTGCTTTTGTTCAGGGCTGCACAAATGACAGAGCTGACAGTAATAGCTGACTTTGTAGAGTAAAAGGCCACCTCATCACTGTCAACACCGTCCAGAGCTGCGGTCTTGCAGAAGCATCTCCCAGTGCACATGCAGGAGGAAACTGGATCCTTACACTGGGATAGATTAGAATGTGATGCATTCATTCATTCAACAGGCCAGTAATGAAGATGGGTGTTTGACAAAAACATCTGCAAGGAAATTCAAGTGCTTGTTTTGAAATAATGCCTCCTAATGAGAGAATGGAACAGCAGTTCCAAATGGGGGACGTCTGAAATCGTAACGTTTGAAAATAGACCATCAACTGCTTGGCAGAATGTATTTTCATCCCAATATCTTCTTCAGACATGCACTGAACTTCATTTTAAACAAAAATCTTCTAAAAAATATGGAAAGTATGGAGATGTTTGCATAAAAACATTATTACCTCAAATAAATTTTACATTAAAGGGATATTATTTACTCACAATGCTAGTTGGATCCATTCACTTACTGCGTTTTATGCTAATCTAAATTGAAAGAAGTACAGCCGGGTCAGGAGAATGATTCGGCTGGTTAAAAATGTTTTTTCCCCACTTATCTAACTCTGGCAAATATATCAGAAAAAATTTCTATTTTGGGTGGAATATCCCTTTAACTCATTAACTGCTAGCTGTTTTCTGATCAGAAAGCCCCTGACTGCCAGCGTTTTTGAGCGTTTTTCCTGTTTTTTGAAGAGTCACAGAACATTGTGCTCTATGATCATGTAAATGCCAAAACTACCAAAAGAAAGAGTAGACTCACTTCTTACATCAGGAAGAATCGCCGTATCTCTAGCGTTATCCGTTCTTTCACAATCTGGTGCCCAACCGCCGCTCCAGACGCATTTCCGGTTCGGCGCATCGTTTTTTTCACAGCAGCAGCCCAAAACAAACTCGTAATCCATTGATTTTCCGCTTCCTGATCACGTGATGTGTGACATACACGGATGAAGATCCGCTTTAGACACGTGATGTTTGTTCTCACGGTGCGGGGGCTCGCTCCGACGCCCGCCATTTAAAAAAGGGAAATGACGACTAAAGTCATCTTTGGCAGCCAGCGGTTGGATTTGAAAAGACGACTTTAGTCGTCAATGACAGGGAATGAGTTAAGGGTTATATGGAACAATTGAATAAAAAGCTATATTTAAAAAAAAAAAAACCTCCATAGGGCTTTTAGAGGTGTGCAGAATGAAGCTACAGTATTTCTTTTAAAAGATATACTTTAATAAAAAAATAATCAAGTAATTATTTTGACGGACACGACACTGGGTTTATGTTTACATCTACCAGCCAGTAGAGGGCACCATTGCAGGTTTCCAAATACGGTAAACAATCCGCTCGGCACAGCGAGGCTGACACTGTGGAAAATGGCGGACTCGGCAAGTCAAGCAGCTGCTTCTGAGCCCTGAAGATGTCGTTATCCTTCTCAGAAGAGGAGCGACCATAAAAGATCTAAAACCAGAGTGAGTTTAGGTCGTCACTGGACATGGTGCTGGCTGCTCACTTCACGTATCTGCAGCAAACCTGGCATCCCGACGGCTGGAAACCTTGTTCTATTGTTGCAACTACAACCTCCACACACTAGATGGCGCTTTGGTGTTCGTGTTCCATATTTAACCTTTAATACTATTTTACAATATGTTTACCTCACATTAAAGGTGCATGAAGTAAGAGGTAAATCAAAAGAGTCAGTTCCCTTTGTGAGTTTCATGGATGTTGCCAGCTATGGCTCAGCGCCAGAAGATTAGATGTAGAGTCTTTCACAGCAAGTTGATAAGTAGATAAATACATTTCATTGTAATATTGAGTTGTTGGTAATTGAGAAAGTAGCTTAAGATAATTTTACAGCTGACTATTTTCTTTTTATTCATTGTTAACATTGTTAGCTTAACGTTAGCCTTTAGCCTTATTTACCTGGTATTAGAGTAAAACAAAAAGGATGTTGTTTGGGTACAAGAAAAAACTTCTGGGTCGCTCCTGTTACTGGCTAACATTCTGTTCACAGAGCCGTGTCTATTGTCTAGCTGGTGTTGAATTACAAATGCCGGACCAGTGTTTGTCGGCGCAGACTTGGCAACTTTGCAAGCTCGCATATGATTGGCTCTGGAACCAGGAAGTATGGAGGCGGGACAGATTGTAAACAAAGACTACATCCCTCTTTGGCCTTTTCAAAAGGAGAAAAACTGACAAACCCCCAGCCGGCTGAGAAGGAAATCTGTTTCAGGGTCACCTTCCTTCCATCATGATTGAGACTGTTATGTGTTTATTTCGACGTAAAATCCTTACTTATTGCGCCTTTAAATTACAACCCTCCTTGTCCAAATTAATTAAAAAAACGCCTGAAAGAACATTTTCCATTTCTTTTTTCACAGTGTGGAAATTAAAGTGCCTAATCCTATTTTAATTAAACACATTTCCTGATTGCATCTGTTGGAATACTCTTCCTAATGTCTGCTGCTGAGGTCAGAGAAACAGGAAATCAGCGTTTAAAAACAAATAAATTACATAACAGCTGGATTGAGCAAATCCACAGGACGTTATTGGACTTTTGTTTCTTTTTTTTTGTGGCAGCCTCCCCTGCCATTCTGGTGAATTAAGACCTTTAATCCTTCATCATCTACGGGACTCCGCAGCTCATTTATCGCAGCTGCCTGAATGTCACAAGGCTGTGGGTGGAGGACGTGACCGTGGGACTCCCGTTTACCAGGCAGACCCACAATTACCATCCTGCTGCCTCTGCCTAGCCGAGCAGAGAGCTGAAACAGCGCTGGTGGATGAGTCACTTGAAAAGGGACCACGGTTTAGCTCTATAATGAAGCTCATGTGCAGTAGTGATAAATAACGAGGGTTCGACTGAGTCTCTGGTGACATGAGAAGGAAGAGGAGGGCCTGCGTGTGACGCAGGTCGACATGTAGGGACCAGAACTGTTAAAACACCATGTTCAGCATTAATATATCTTCTTCTTTCCTTTCTCTATCATCTTATTTCATTAGTCCGTTTCATTATCCCCACTCAGCAACAGCTATAAAGCCTTTCTCATCCATCTGCCCACTTAGTGTCCTCTATTTTAAAGCCTCTGTTCACCCCTTCTTGTTTTTCTCCTTGGACTCATTTAGGGTCAGACAACGTTTTTTTTTTTTTTTCAGACTGTGCCAAATGCTTTGTCTAGGTCATCCTCGACATTAGTATTCACAACAGTCATTTTGTTTAGTAGTTCTGCTTCCATTTGTGGAAGATGTCTGGTTTCAGCACCATAAAAAGCTTCACGCACACTCGATATCTCTCATAAAAACCAGCTTTATATAAAGAGGCTTTCACTTCAAACATGGTTTTACTTTTTATTTATTCATTTCTGATGATGAATCACTTGAAATTCAAGTTATTTTTAGATGTTTTAAGGACTAAATCCCAAAATCTTACAGATGCCAAAGTGCAATAAATCATGCTTTAACCATATTTAAGTGGGCCTTCAAAAAGTCCAACTTGTTAGGTTCTCACGTCTATCAGCTACAAAAAGTTGTTTCTATTTGTTTAATTATTTAAATGGTAGCTAATAAAAAACTCCAGAAAACAAAATTATGTTTTAAATTTTTATATTTAAGCGACTCCTCAAGATAAATGTATTAAACAATTGTACATCTAAAGAGGTTTCAGGTTTATTGTTTTATAATGGGAAAGTTACAATAAAAAATCCACTTATTTTATTGCTGTTTGACATTATTATTTGCACTAGAATGTAATCATTGTTTATCCTTTTTGTAACATTTATCTTATTCTTTTTACACTTGTGATACGGTTTAATTCTCTGTTTTATGTGTTTGTTTAACTTGTGCTGCTTCTTTCCTTGTGAGATACCGACTGACATTCATATTTTCAGTCACAAAAACAACATACATACAGTACATCCCTTGAGTCCTTGATCAGTTTATTTTTAAATGTTTACGTCACAGTCATGTTTGCTGTTGCTGGTGAAATTTATGTTTCTAAGAAACCATGGAGTTTTATAGGATTGATATTAATAAGAATGTGAAACTGACAGTGATTTAAAGGTGTACTACATAGTTTTTTTTTTTTTTTTTTGCTCTTTGAGGCTCTATAGGAAAATGTTTTGGGGCTCACAATGGCCCAGGAGCCCTGATAGATCGCCAAACACAACCCCATCATAAAGCCCTATAGAAAGACTGACTTTCCATGTCCACACGGCCAGGACCTGAAAATGAAACTAGATTAATTGCATTTCTAGCAGAAATGCGTTTGAATGCTGAATTGCTTAAAATGATAGCTGAAGGTGCTTAAGAAATGAATTCAAGCTTAAAATGAGCTTAATTGTCAAAATGAGCTGAATGGATTTGAAGATTTATGAGCAAAAATCTCTAAGAAATGTTATGAAGCTCAAAAAAAATAGGTGAAGAATCAAGAAAAACTGCTAAACAGCAGAAAGCTGAAATCTCCATACAAAGTTTACAAAGCTGGACAGTGGAAATGTTTAAACTTCTGGTATTTCAGTAGCAATAGTGAAATAGGTAAATTTTCACAATTAGCTGAACTGTGAATTTAGCAGCATATGCTGAGTTTTGAAACTGATAGCTGAAGATGCTTAAGAAATGAACTGAAGCTTAAATTGTGCTTAAATGTCAAAATCAGCTGAATGTATGTGGAGAATTAGGAGCAAAAATATTTAACAAGTTTAATAGAGCACAAAAAGTAGATGAAGAAAAAAATCCTAAACAGCAAAAATCTGAAAACTATAAACATAGTTTAAAAAACTGAACAGCTAAAATGTTTAAACAACGAATATTTGAGTAGGAATAGTTTAATAGTTAAATTTTCACAATCAGCTGAACTGTGAATTTAGCAGCTGAAATTGATGAACATGCCTTAGAACTGAAGTGAAGTTGAAAATGAGTTCAATTGTCAAAGTTAGCAGAATGAGATAAAAAATAAACTGTTAGAACGAGCAGAAATTGAACTTTAAAGTTTCAAAACTTTCTCAGCCATTCAAAGACCAGGCATAGTGGACGACTGGTTTCCTGAGTCCAAGCTGATCGATTTGGTGTATAACATGTCTGGGTGCGTATTTCTGTTAACTTGGAAGAAGCTTGAACTCTCTCGGCCAATCAGAGAGCAGGGCTGGGGGACGGCTGGTTTCCTGAGACCAAGCCGATCAATTTGATGTATAACATGTCTGGGGGTGTATTTCTGTTAACCCAGAAGAAGCTTGAAATCTCTCAGCCAATCAGAGAGCAGGGATGTTGGCGGTGGGGGGGGGCAATGGGTTCCTAAGACCAAGCCGATCGATTTGATGTATAATATGTGTGGGTGCGTATTTCTGTTAACCAAGAAGAATCATGAACTCTCTCAGCCAATCAGAGAGCAGGGATGGGGGGGGGGCACTGGGTTCATCAGACCAAGCTGAACGATTTAATGTATAAT
>SSNS01000021.1:1269503-1311354 GCA_006937985.1 Aphyosemion australe | reverse complement strand
TAGGCCAAATGCTGGCTAAAGCTCAGCCAGCTCAGTGGCATGGTGGTAGGAGTGTCTTCCCTGGGACTGAGAGGTTGGGGTTCAAATCCCAGGTCATACCAAAGACTTTGAAAAAATGGGACCCAATGCCTCCCTGCTTGACACTCAGCATTAAGGATTTGGATTGAGGGTTTAAACCACCAAATAGTTCCTGAGTGTGGCAGTGTCTGCAGCTCACTGCTCCCCCTAGGGGATGGGTCAAATGCAGAGAACACATTTCATCACACATCAATAGCTACGTTTACATGCGCCAAATTTCCCCAATCCGATTAAAATCTTGGTTGATCAGAATTCCCAAACCTCTGTTTACATGGACACTAACTGGAATGATCCGATCACGCCGCGATGCCCGCACCATAGCTTGCGCATGCGCAGACTTGTCTTTCCCGGAAGAGAAATTGTAAACAAACGCCATCTTGTCCGCACGTCTTTCCCCTTGCATTTTATTTGCTTATTCTCTAGCTTCGGTGAACTCCCGCTTCCTGCATCTTTAGATGCACTTTAGATGCACTTGAGTGTATAACTCGGCATTTTTAACCGTTCGGCCATCGAGACGTTCAGTAATATTGAGCTCCCGTAGTATTTCCAGTAAAAAATAGCGTCGGCAACAGACCACTTCTGTTCACCGCCCGCCATGTTTTCGATCTGTCCTGAGCATGCGCAGAGGCGAAAAGAGGGCACGCTGAAGTTGCACACATGCGCAGTGGGCATTATTTTACCCCAACGATCCGAATGGCTGTGTACATGGACGCCAATCGGATTGACGATCGGACAAAACCACCTCTCTCAATCGGAATGAAATTTCATTCGGATCAGGCCGAATCGGATCAGAATATTCCGATTGACATGTTTACATGACGCATTTTTGATCCGATAGGGCGTTCAATCCGATTACTTGTGTCCATGTAAACGTAGCTAGTGTGTGTGACGAATAATGGGACTTTAATCTTTATAGGAAGAAGCTACATACAACAGGTAAGATACTTATTTTTAACTTATACACAGAAACAAATTTTAAAATGACAGAAGAATTCCTTTAAATCATGTCTTTACGTTTCCAGTTTATTATGTCATCACTTGTCGGACACGTTATCTTTTTAAAACTCTCACGTTGTCACCTGGAAATGACACTAAACCTGCTGTCGCCTCTGAACACCAATATCATTAATGATCCACTGAAACATATGGTTCTATCAGACCTGATTTTATCTCTCTAATCCTTAAAATGTTCAACATCCATTGTCACTTCAAACTGAACAATTTGTCAAAGGCCACATTGTCATAATTTCCAATTATGGGTTTAGACAGAGCAAACTGATGATTTTAACCCGCTGCTGGCAGCTTGTCTGTTTTGTTTAACAGAAGTGGAGGCATGGCATGCAAATCTGGGTGTTCACCACAGTCATGGCTCTGATATAGATCTACTCATCTGGCAGCTTATGAAGCTGACCTGCTTATGGAAATGTTTGCTGCTCAGTCATTGCTGGAAAGTGTGCTCCATTTCAGCAGTGTTGCTGTGATTCAAGGGTTAATGTCTTTTTATGCTGTGAGGATAAATGTTTCCCAGCTAAAATGGTTTGTTAGTTTATTTATCTATCACTAGCTGTGTTGACTCACACTAGCAAACAGAAACAAAGAAGAAGAGAAAGTGTGTTTACCTTCCAAAACATGAGGTATAGATTTTTTCTTGGAGGTGCAAAGCATCATCAAGAGTGATCCCTACATCTTTATATTGTAACTTTTTAATTTAACATGATGCATCCATCATTCCTGCCATTTCCTTACACTTAGAGTCAAGTCTCAACGATCCAGGAGGGAAGCCAGGACATCCCAAGGGACACTCCCTAACTCCCTGTGGAGGATGTCATGGCTGTTCCAGGCCAGAGAGGATACATAATCCCTCCAGTGAGTTCTGGGTCTTTCCGTGGGTCTCCTCTCAGTGACACAAGCAATATAATATGAGACAAACTGAAATGATGCTGTGTACTTTGATGTAATACCATATGATTCGCTATATTGCAATACAACATGAAGTGTTGCAGTTACATGCAATACAACATGATACAATACAACGAAATGCAATACACTACTGTAGAATGGGATGTTACAATTTGATATAATTTGATACAGTATGACAAAAATACACTATGTAATATGATACAATACAATATGATACATAGTGTAAAAGAATCCTATAGATTAGATTAGAACAGCAGTGGCCAATCCTGGTCTTTAACTGCCACCATCCTGCAGATTTTAGAGGTTTCTCTGCTTCAAAACACCAGATTTTGATCAGTGGATGTTTTTGCAGTGCTTGATGACATGCTGAACAGGTCATTGAATCAGGTACGTTGGAGCAGGGAACAATCTAAAACATGTTGGATAGTAGCCCTCAAGGGGTTAGATGTCCCTGGATCAGAATGTGTATGTAATCCAGGGACACACTACATATTTTATCACTATGATAACTATGTGGAGGCAAAGTGGCTCTGGGGTTAAGAATGTACCCTGTAACACCACCAGTGTGTGAATGTGTGTGTGAATGGATCCACCGTGTAAAGCTCTTTGGAGTCCTTTGAAAGATGCTATAAAGGAGCAGGTCAGATCTGTATGATACAATAATGTGATACAATATATTATGTTATGATAGTGTACAATACAACATGCAATGCTATAAAAGTTGACATTTATTGTCCCCAAACTCCAATTCCTGCATCTTTTTAAAATGCATCTTATGAAGTTGCATGGCTTTTGTGATTTCACTGCAGGTAATCTATATATAGATACAAGTTTTACTGCCTTTCCCACACAAACACGAATATGTTTCAGTGACTAGACCGTCTTTATTTAACTCGATAAAGCTCCAGTCACATTGCAATTGAAACAACGTGCAGCAGTTTTGTTATGCTCTCTAGGATTTGCTCATCCTTCTCCCACACACCTGTTTTAGGATAGAAATGTGTGGAGTGTCTTTTTTAGTATTTTGTCCCCTCTGGTGAAACCTGCCACACAAACATACTGAAACCTCACCACCCCACCCCCTCTGCCCTCAGATTGCACTATCCATCATGTTTCCATGAAAATCTGTTTTCCTCCTCTAGCACACTTCATTCCTGGGTTTTGCTATTTGCCATTTTACTGCTCAGATTCATCTCCTCTCTCAGCTCCCTGCTGCGTCAGGTGGGCAGTTTTCTCAGATACAACGAGACATGCAACAGCTTTCTGACTGTCCTACTTTCAATAAACAGATGCATTTTGGGAATTTCTTGAAATTCCCTAATATTTGTAAAAACTGGAATGGAAACATTATTTGTTTTCAATTCATTTATTTCTTCTTACATTCAAACTTTTAGTTGCCTAATCTCTAAATGATCATGACCTGGATGATAAAAGTCATTAAAATCTAAAGTTTGTTAGAAAAGAAAACAGAAACGTTACAAATTATATTGTTACTAATGCAGCTCCTCTGTGGAAAAAACAGGATGCACAATGATTTTTAATGATGTAGACCACAGATGTTATGAGTAAATGACATTTAAATCCAAAAATCACCAATCGAGAAGTTGATTTTTTGAGGTTATTTTTGACAATCAACAGATTGAACACAAAAAAAGAAATTTTAAAATTCAAAAGTAATAAACAATTTGGAGAGTTCACAATTTCTAGTGTATTTACATTTACAGGTTGGTATTTGTCCTCATGACTCAGTGGTCTGAGCAATGCTTTCTATAGAGTCAGGATGTCGGGAAGATGTGAGAAATGTCATCCTGAGTGCATGTGGTGAAAGAATTGGGTCACAATCTGGGCTCAGAGAAAAATATGTCTTTTTATGCATCAGTTTTTAATGAGATAAAGACGACAGTGTGTTAGGGACACTCGGAAGGAAAAGCGACCACATTTCTGTAACTGAAATGTAAAAAAAAAAAAAAAGAAGAAAATATAGTTTTCTGTTCCCAGCATAAGGTTAGTGTGTTAAGAAAACGTTGAATTTGAAATATGAAGGCAAAACATCAAAGAAATTCCTTTTTAATGGAACACTTGGCAGTTTTGGCTTGTTTTTAGCACCCCCTATTCAATTCAATTCAATTCAGTTTATTTATATAGCGCCAGATCACGACAAGAGTCGTCTCAAGGCACTTCACAAAGTAAACATTCCAATACAGTTCAGTTCATAAGCCAATCAGTAAAAAAGTTTCCTATATAAGGGACCCAGCAGATTGCATCAAGACACTGACTAGTGTCATTGTGTTGGTACAATCCTCATACTAAGCAAGCATTTAGCGACAGTGGGAAGGAAAACTCCCTTTTAACAGGAAGAAACCTCCAGAGGATCCTGGCTCAGTATGAGCAGCCATCCGCTACGGCTCACTGGGGGTTGAGAAGACAGAGCAGGCACAGGCACACCCCGCACCCACACACACACACACACACACACACACACACACACACACACACCACATATATCAAGTAGTGTTTCTATGGCTACACTGTGATTTCTTAGTAGAAGTTCTATTTAGTAAGAGTAAGAGAAACTTTATTGTCTTTATCTGAGTGAATCTATAATTAATTCAATAGGTGAACTAATAGTAGCACATTCTATGTTAAAGAAAGTAAGATGTAATATCAGGAAAGGGAGAATGTTAGGTGGTTGGCAGCAGTGTGCCAGCCGATGGCCCCCTCCATGAGGCCACCACAGCTCAGCAGAACGCCAGTGTAGCTTCTTCTGGGGAGAAAAACACTTAGAGAGAAAATAAAGTTAACAGCTGGAATAACAGGAAATAATGCAGTTAGAGAGTGGTGGTAGAAGAGAGTAGCAGAGTGTGGAAAGTGGTCAGTATGTCCTCCAGCAGTCTAAGCCTATAGCAGCATAACTACAGAGATAACTCAGGATAACCTAGCCTTTTAGATGGAGGCATGTGGGAGGCAGGGCCAGGGAGAAGTCTTTAACGACAGTAGTCCCCTCTGTACACTCCACCTCCCTCTGCTCCCCACTCGTCTAAACCTGGGCTAACATCAGAATTTAACCATAAGCCCTATCAAATAGAAAAGTTTTGAGCCTAGTCTTAAAAGTAGACAAGGTGTCTGCCTCACGCACTAATGCTGGGAGCTGGTTCCACAGTAGAGGAGCCTGATAGCTAAAAGATCTGCCTCCCATCCTACTTTTAGATATTCTAGGAACCACCAGTAAACCTGCAGTCTGAGAGCGAAGTGCTCTGTTAGGAACATATGGAACAATCAGATCACTGATGTATGATGGAGCTTGATTATTAAGAGCTTTATATGTGAGAAGGAGGATCTTAAAATCTATTCTGAATTTAACAGGCAGCCAATGTAGGGAAGCTAAAACAGGAGAGATGTGGTCTCTCTTTTTAATTCTCATCAGAACTCTAGCTGCAGCATTTTGGACCAGCTGAAGACTTTTGACTACATTCTGTGGACCTCCTGATAGTAATGAATTGCAGTAATCCAACCTTGAGGTAATGAATGCATGAACCAGTTTTTCAGCATCACTCCTGGAAAGGATGCTTCTAATCTTAGCAATATTCCGAAGGTGGAAAAAGGAAATCCTACAAACCTGTTTAACGTGGGATTTGAATGACATGTCCTGGTCAAAGATTACACCGAGGTTCTTTACTTTGTTCTCGGAGGCTAATTTAATACCGTTTAGATTAGGTGATTGACTAAGCAGTTTCCTTTTCTGAGGTTCTGGTCCAAAGATGATAACTTCAGTCTTGTCTGGATTTAACAGCAGAAAGTTTAGAGTCATCCAGATTTTTATGTCTTCAAGACAAGCCTGTAATCTACCTAACTGATTAGGTTCATCAGGGTTTATGGATAAATATAACTGAGTATCATCAGCATAACAGTGGAAGTTTATCCCATGTTGTCTAATGATTTTACCAATTGGAAGCATATATATAGTGAAAAGAATTGGTCCAAGTACTGAACCCTGTGGTACTCCACAAGTAACTCTAGAGTATGAAGAAGATTTCTCATGTACATGAACAAACTGAAATCTGTCAGATAAATAAGATTTAAACCAGCCTAGCGCTGTTCCTTTGATCCCTACAACATGTTCAAGCCTTTCTAAGAGAATATTGTGATCGACTGTGTCAAAAGCAGCACTGAGGTCCAACAAGACCAGAACAGACACAAGATTCTTATCTGAGGCCGTGAGAATATCATTTGTAACTTTCACTAATGCGGTTTCAGTGCTGTGATACTCTCTAAAACCTGACTGAAATTCCTCAAACAGATCATTAGTGTTTAGATGCTCACATACTCGACTGGCCACTATTTTCTCAAGGACTTTAGATAAAAATGGGAGATTAGATATTGGTCTATAATTCATTAGGTCATCTGGATCCAGAGAAGGTTTCTTAAGTAGAGGTTTAATTACAGCAACCTTAAACTCCTGCGGTACGTATCCATTTACTAAGGATAGGTTAATTATATCTAAAATGGGGGCAGTAACCAAAGGAAATGCTTCTTTAAATAATTTGGTTGGGATTGGGTCTAAAATACAAGTTGAAGGTTTAGATGAAGCTAATATTTTTGATAACTCTGAAAGCTCAACTGCATCAAAACAGTTCAAACACAGATGAGGTTCTACAGTTACCTCAGATGCTGCCTCACTTACTGAGGAAGAAGAAGTCGTGTTGGGGAGGATGCTGATGATTTTGTTTCTAATAGAATCTATTTTATTAGTGAAGAATTCCATAAAGTCGTTGCTGCTGAAGGCTAAGGGAATAGCTGGCTCAGAGCTATGATTCTGTGTAAGTTTAGCAACTGTACTGAAAAGAAATTTAGGATTATTCTTATTCTCCTCAATTAGTGACGAATAATATGCAGTTCTAGCTTGTCGAAGCTTATTTTTATAAAGCACTAGACTATTTTTCCAGGATAAGTAGAACTCTTCCCGGTGTGTAGAGCGCCATGTTCTCTCCAATTTTCTAGAGGTTTGTTTTAAAGTACGCAGTTCAGAATTAAACCAGGGAGCCAACTTCCTGTGCTTAATGACCTTCTTTTTTAAAGGGGCAACATTGTCTAATGCCACACGTAAAGAGGAAGTAACACTATGAACTAGACCGTCAATTTGTGAAGGGCTAGAAATGAAATAGTTGCCCTCTGCTAAGTTACACTGAGATTCTGAAGACAGTAAAGATGGAACAGCTGCTTTAAAGTTTGCTACAGCGTTATCAGATAAAGATCGACTATAGTGGAATTTACTTTCATGTCTGGAGAACTCAGTTATAATAAACTCAAAAGTTATCAAAAAATGGTCCGACAAGACAGGATTGTGTGGAAATACTGTTATCTCCTCACACTCTATACCATATGTCAGCACAAGGTCTAATGTATGATGGCCCTAGTGTTTGTTAGAGAAAGTAAAACGTATCTCCTCGCTGTGTGCTCGTCTTTTTAACACCTTAACAGTGTTTGCGAAAACACGTCGGACAGTCGGACATTACCGACGTGATTTAATATTGTCCGACGAAAAACTTCACATCGTCGGACATTATGACCGACGCCGTGCGTCTACTCTGAACGTGCCAAAATAAAATAAACTTCCTGAAAACTGCAGACTGTTTGTTGGCTTCCCCCTCAAAAGATCTAGTTTCTACATATATTACATTATTTATTTGGACTCTCAGTGTAGCGGGTCTTCTTTTGGGCGGAGAGGATGGACAGCGGCAGAGCGCTGATTACTGATGCGCTCCGCCGGGCAGCTGCGTCGTGCGCACGGCCACAGTAACATTCACAAAGTGGCGCCACCCAAAAAAAAACGTAATTAACACGCGATCGTTCACGTTTGCTCATACTCTCTTTCATTGTCTATATACAGTCTTTGATTGTGCCTGACGCGCTATGCTGCTGCAGGGATCATCTCCCGTGCATCGGTGACGTCACCTCACTGGCGCGGCCGCACATTCCGCTATTTTTGCGGTCGACGGATCTTTTTGATCGGCTAATTTCAAAAGTAACTTGTGAGGTGAAAAGTAAGAAGCCAGGCAGCAGTTTTTCTGGAGGATTGAGAGGAGATGCAGCTAAGAGACAGCAGGACAGGAAATAGTCGCATAAAAAACAAAACAGTGTTTGAAAAGGAAAATGTAGGCAGATATGTCCACTACACGTAATTTTATAATAATAATAATTTATAAGCATGTAATATTTATTTATTTGATACAATTCAGATCACCTTCAAAACTCAGTCCCACCCCAGGGCCGTTTCAAGGCATTTCGGGGACCACGGCACAGTGCAACCCCCCCCCCCAAAAAAAAGAGATAATTTCTTCATATTGTGATATTTGTGATGAACTAAATCGTCAGACAGAATGACATTTTGTCCTTAACAGCAGTTTATTAGAGTAGTTTAACAAACAGCTGAGATAAACCCGCATCTCCAACTTCCAGTTTCACCTCAACCAGCCACAGCGTCTCTTAAAGGAACAGTAACACCAGGCTACAACATCAGTCACAGAAAGCCTTTATGGATCATTACAATATTTAGAAATATTTTCATATATAATATGTTGTTTCTGGTGTTTCATAATCATTTATAATAATTATATGATCTCTAATAGTTTCCTAATAAATTCTGTTAATCCTCATTTTATGAATTTGGCAGAAAATCACATTGATGGTTCTTTTTTCAAATTATGTCAACAGATTATTGTCACAATAAAAATATGTATAATATGTAAAGGTCAGAGGTCACTACAATACCCACTGTTAAATAGATACAAGTCTGAAGCCCGCGAGGATTTTGTCCTACGTGGTTCAAAAATGTCCTGCGTGAGACGCTCTCACGTCTACCAGTTTGGCAGGCATGGCTGAAAAGTTTTCGCAAACACTGCCTTAATCTAACTGCTGTAATGTCTCCTCAGCCTTCATTAGTGTCTACAGGAGCGGTCCATCACTAAATCAAACAAATCAGCTGTGTTCATGATCTAAAACATGCAGGAAGCAGACTGCAGCACCAGGCATGTCAGCTCCACTTTGCTAAGTCCAGCAGGGAGCGGCCCGGCACTCTGAAGTTGCAAGTGCGGTATTCTGGCCACAGAGGGCAGTGGGGGTCTGAGTGACATTTTCATTAATCCTGTAAACTCAACTCAACTCAACTTTTATTTGTATAGCGCCTTACAGGCAAAGAGCATGCCACCAAGGCGCTTCACAGATCAAAAAACATAAAAGCATAAAAACATTGGGTCAGATAAAAATAAAAACCTAACTAACTATAAAGGGTCATTTTAGCACATACTGGCTTAAGAAATTGATTTAAAAATATGAAAAAGTTGCATATTGTGCCTTTAAAGTAAAATTTTACAGAACAGTCTAGTGTGATGTCAGGAAATCTGGATTACTATTTCCAGGAAAAAAAACTGTAACATTGAAAAAAAATTGCTGAAATTTTTCCTGAATATGGAAAAACTTTCAAACATAACTGATACTTTATTTATGCAGTTATGTTACAATATAACAGTAGTAAATAAATAAAATTGGCCCTTGCCACCTGTATATCCTCTACCAGAGGGCAGAAAACACACGTAGGACTGGATACGGCAGGTTTGTGATGAAAGTACTAATTTGGATGCTTTGAGGTCTGTAGTGGTTGGATTTTGTGTCTAAAAGAGTTAATCATCCGTTGATTTGCCATGTCATCCCTACAGCAACAACAGTAATTTTCAGACATTGACTTAAAGATCTTTTTATCAGAACCCTTCCAGAAAGTTTCTATTTAGCTGATTACTTTAAAAATACAAAAGAGGCCACAAACAGCTGTGCAGCCTAGTATTTGTAATGAACATAAAGGTTTTTTTTTCATCTAACAGCAGGGAAAGAAAAAAACAACACAAAATTCAGGTTTAACAACAGCTCTGTGATTAAGATGATGAGTCAGACATCATTCTCTCTCCCTCTCTGCTTTTAGAGAAGCTGTTCGCGCTGCTGGAAACAATGTGTGATATCTTTATCTGACTTTGTGACATCTCAAAAGATGTAATAGCTAAATATAATGTGTCATGTTACAGTTAGTGCTTATAAAACCTCATTTTCACAGTTTAAAAAAAGAAAAGCTCTGAAGCAACTACCAAATGGTTGTAAGTACGCAGCTTAATTAAGGAGTCAAATATAGCAAATGAGCCTATAATGCACAATCAAAGTTCATTACCCTTGGGGAGTATTGTTGGTTAATGTAAGTTAGAGCCAACACATAACTCTCCTTTAATTAAAGGGTATATGTGAAGGAAGGAACCAGGATTTTAAGAGATTAGTGTTATTAATATTCCCTCAGGTGGATATCAGAGTTTATAACAGTCTCAGTTTAAAGCCTTCCAGGTTTAAGTCTTAATCCACTCCTAAGCTTTACCGCCCCGCCACCATAACATCAAAATCAAAAACCGATCTTTGTCAAAAAATGAGTCAACCTTCTCATCCCAGGAAAATAGACCACACTTTGGTTAGTTTGTTCCCATTTCAACTGACAAAAATTTTAATTGGAGCTCAATGTGTTTGATGCTTTAAATGTATTTGTTTTAACTTTTAAAAAATTAATAAAAACTGATGGAGAGTATGGCAATGTCATTGATTCTGTGACCAATGATTTTGATTTAATATAATTTGAACACATGTTTAATATTTATTCATTAAACACACTTTAAAAGCAGCACGTTAAATCAATGTTCTGCATCCTCCACCCTCACACCAGCTACCTTCATGTTCTCTTTCTCCATATCCATTAAGTTCATTCTTTGTCTTCCTCTCAGCCTCCTGCCTGGTGGCTCCAACTTCAGCATCCTTCTACCTATGTAATCACTGTCTCTCCTCTGGATGTGTCCAAACCATCTCAGTCTGTCCACTCTGACTTTATCTCCAAAACATCTAACATGAGCTGTCCCTCTGATGGACTCGTTCCTGATACTATCCGTCCTGGTCACACCCCTAAAGAGAACCTCAACATCTTAAGCTCTGCAACCTCCAGTTCAGCCTCTTGTCTTGTCCTCATGGACACGGTCTCTAAACCAGATAACATGACTCGTCTCACGACTGTCTTTCATTCTTGCTGAAACCCATTTATCACACCTGACACTTTTCTCCACCCATTCCAGCCTGATTGCATACGCTTCTTCACCTCTTTTCCACACTCTCTGTTGCTGAGTCACACATTCTCCATGTTGCCCCAGGTCCCCGCGACACCTGGGTCGTAACATTTGGGGGCTCGTCCGGGATCTTAATACCCTTATCCTTAATTGGACGTGTGATCTTTTGTATTTTTCAGTGTCTAATCAATTACCTAAAGTCCTCTGCCTTCTTTACTTCTACTCTCTGCAACATCACTGTTCCACTTGTGCCCCTCTCATTTACACACACGTATTCTGTCTTGCTGCAGTTAATCTTCATTCATCAACCTCTCTAGCTTTTCCTCTACCAGCACCCTGCTCTCACTGCAAATCACAATGCCATCTGCAAACATCATAGTCCAAAGGTTCTGTACTATAATACATGTTGTGAGTTTCATTTGTCATGCAGCCTGGTTCATGTTACTTGATGACAACTGAAGATGACAATGGGTAGATCTGGTCAAATCTAAAGAGGTCAAAAAAGAGATAAAAACCAGTACATTACAAAAGATCCCAAACAGAAAAACAATGAAACTAACAAAAAAGCAGGCTGAGAATAAAATAATAACGATAAAACACAAGACAAAACTAGAAACCATCACAAATCTTTATAATTTAATGAAAGAACCACGAACTGCAATATTTGGCAATGTGCTTTGAATTTTTAACCATTTCTCTCGAATCAGTGAAAGTCCACCCTGTAGATGTCCTGGTGGAAACATTCAACATTACTATGATTTATATGGAAATCATGAAAGCTGCACAAGTCTTTTGTTGTTGTTTTGTACACGCATCATAAACTGTGGAAATGGTGCCTGAACCTAACTGGTGAAACCAATACACCACGATTTAGGTTAAAACTGACACTGCTGCCTAAACGGAGAGACAGATGTTACAGTCAGTGACTCGTTTAGATGAGACTTATTATCACATTAGCATCATATGGTGAATTGGTGGATTCAGTATTAATAGAGACCATTTTTTGCATGCACGTGTACAAAAATCCTAATTTTGCTGCTGGTGTTTTAAATGTAGCCCCCTTATCGGACCACTTGTGTGAGCTGCTGGCGTAACAGACTCAAGTATTGATCTGCTTTGCAATCAATCAAACCCTGAGAGCCTGTCAGGGTCAGAGACTCTAATACCTGGGGCAGGAGTGGATGTACACCTCCACATCTTCCTTATTCTCCAATTTTCACTTCTTTTTTAGTATTTTTAACACCTTCCTTCCCTATTTTTAGCACGATTGCATCCCACTGTGGGTTCTAAAATACATGTTCCTGTTTTAGAAGGCCTCCCTTTTCATCGTCACTGTCTTTTTATCTTTTCAGGCTTGTGAGAGGAACTCCTCTCTCCCTGTCTGTCCATTGATTCATACCTGCTTCCGTGGTGCTCATCTACAGTCCACCCGCACACGCTTCCTCAGTCTCGTCAGAGCTGCCTGGAATTATTTACTGCTTAATGGCCAGCAGCACCTCACATCAGCCCAGCAGTGCTTTGCTTTATGTATTGATTTCCATTCCTTTTGTCTTAGTGCGTGTGCGCGCGCGTGTGTGTGTGTGTGTGTGTGTGTAGGACAAGGACACACGGCAAAGAGAAAACAAAAGAAAAAACAAGGCCGCCCTGCACATTTGGGGATCTTGTGAAATGACCTGTGGATTGAAAGATTAATTGATTTGATGTTTGAAGGCTAATGGGTGGTTTGACTGCTTCCTGTGCCTCCATCTGTGTACATGACATATGCATGTGGCCATATGTGCGAGGGTGTGTGCGCACACCACAGTGAAAAACAGTTTCCTGTCACAGACGGTGGAGATTAAATATCAGTGAACTCTGTGAGTTAACACATTTTCTGTGCTGATGGTGGCGGTTTTCTTAGCCAACACACAACTCAAGAGAAAATCAGTTTCAGGCTCTTCAGCTTGATTTCTGTCAGCTGGCTCTTTAAATTACAGCATGGTGTGAATAAATCATGAAAAAGTTTATTATTTACATTCACTTAAATTAGTTAATGTGTCAAAATAGATCAAGTGGCTGTATGATTTGATCATAAAATATGTTCATACGAAAAGTTCCAAATGCATCAAGCTTTGTGCATGAACTCCCTCTTATTTAAAGGTGTGGTTCACTCATTTAATCAATACATTTGCAGTGGTCTCTAGTAGAAATGAATGCCTTGTACTTGAGGTGGAAGCTCAGATGCACTTGTTTCAGGAAGTACAAGTCAGCCAGTGGAGAAAGTAGCTTAAGACGACATGTTTTGGAGTCTTATTTCCTGATATTTGGACATCTTGCCTCTGATTGGCTAACAGCATCATGACTCTACCACTGACTCTGTTCTCTCTGCAAATAGCACAAGCCTGAAGGAGTTCTGCTGTGTGGTGGAGTTGCTAATGCTAAAGGTTAGCTTCTACTAGCCGAGACGTTCTCTGCTGTTTCCTGGACGCTAAACCAACAACAGCCTTCCCTGTCACGAGTCAAGATGGGTGAGTCCATGAATGTTAATGGGCTCGACACGGGAGGCGACACGTGGCAGCGGCCAGCTGCAAAAGCCAGCGACGCCTCTGTTCCAGGGTGAATAGCAAGTCTTGTGTTGTTGTGATTGGCCGACAGATTGGAGAGAATTTTGGGTTATTTAAGCAGTTCGGAGTTGAAAAAGCGGTCGTTATGAAGTCTTGCAAGGTTTTCCTAGAGTTAAGTGAAGTCTTATACAGCTCTAGAAAATCCGACACGGCAAGTATTCATTTTTCCTCCATGTTTACCCGGAGATGTACTGAAAAGCATCCTGTCTGCTCATTGGTCAGTCAATGAAATCTCCGCTGATTGGTCCTTGTCCGAGTGACAGCGATGAAAAGTTGAAAATTTTCAACTTTCTGGGATTGCGTCGTTGGCTTGCCTGTGCACGACACATGCATGAGCGCGATTATTGCTTTGTCTCATTGAAAATGAATGGAGGAGAAGCGATGTCACCTCCCAGTGTGTCGAGCCCATAAGTGACAGTGTGACGTATCTGTCAGGATATATTGATGCATATTTATGATATTTGAGCAGTCAAGAGATCACTTTTGTTCAGCTTTAACATCAATTTATTGGCTCCGTGTGTGTGTGTGTGTGTGTGTGTGTGTGTGTGCGTGTGTGTGCGCGCGTGATTGAAATTGTATAAACTGTTATTTTTTAGCAAACACCCTGAAGAAATGATCAAAAGTGACATGACTTTTTATTTATATAAGAATACCTGATAGCCAATGAAATTGAAGATCTTTTTCCATATGTTTGTTTCTGATTAAAAAGATTGTTGTTTCCCAAAAAAAAAAAAAAAGAATAGAAATGGGTTTTAATAAAATGATCGATTATGTAACGCAATTAAATAAATAAAGAGTCCAGATGTGCAAACTGGATAATGATGCTCAGATCAATGGGATGAATAACTCCAGTAATGGTCCTGTTCTGATCCTGTCACCAAACCAAACCTCATGGATTTTAGATCAATGAAAGGAGAGGGAGGAGTGTGTGTGTGTGTGTGTGTGTGTGTGTGTGTGTGTGTGTGTGTGTGTGTGTGTGTGTGTTTTCAGCAGCTGTTGAGCTACCCTACGTATACGTGCTCAAACCCAAAGGAGGAGGAGGAGGAGAGAGGGAAGAAGAGGCAGACGTGCGTCTCTGCGCTGCATCGGCTCACGGATTTCCCTCCAACTTTTTCTATTCTTAATTTATCGAAATCTTTTGTCTTTTTTTCCTCCTCTTTAATTCCCCCTGTCGCATTCCTCCATCCGTCCTCTGGGAATGAACAGTTTTCCTGCCTGCGTCGTTTCCATGTCAGCATGGGAACCACCGTGTCCAAAAGGAGGAATTTAAGAAACGATGCGATATCTTCTGTGGCAGCAAAAGTTCGGTGAGTGACACGAGGCGTCTTTAATGCCGCTTTAGGAGTTCATTGTTGTTATTTTAACGCGTAAATGCTATCCGGGCCAAACAGCTGAGCCAGGTAAGGCATCTGTGTGTTTTGATGAATTACCACTGCGCTATCCCGGGTACATCCATCCAGACCGACTGGCAATGCGCAGAGAGGCACCGACTGTCCCGTTTATAGCCGCGGGGCGTGCGTGCTCCCCACCAAATAGGTGCCTTTCTAACCCAAAGAGTCAACGCAGGCAGAGAATGTGGATGTGGTTGAATTTCCTAAGCTTTATTCTAACAGATCCCCATAGCAGGAGGGTGATGTTTGCTCCTGACGCGTTCCCATGCTGTTCTGAATGGAGCATCATTGTATAACCAAAGTCATGAGGGAGGACGGGGACTCATTAACCCGGATACATCCACATCTCTGCACAACCTTCATACGCTGTTGTTGTTTAATAAAAACAGGTTTTATTTTCCTTGTCTGGTCGCATCGATCTGCATGGTGCAGTGATGAGAAGGCTGCCCTCACATCCTGACAATCAATCCATCACCGCAATCGATGCTCTCGCGCGCTGATCACCTTTCAATTTACCCAGGTTTGTAAAATCCAACCCAACCTGTAAAAGCAGCCAGAGCCAGACTGTTTGGCTGCAGGCCAGCCCGTTAAGAGCCGCTAATCACTCCCTCCTTCTTTGAATGAGCACCGCCGCCACCGTGCACAGACGGAAAGCCATCCCGCGCCGCGTGCGCTCACAGCTCCGAGTTGATGCTGCAAGCACGTGTGGCTGTGTTCACGTATGACTACACCTCGAGCCAGAGCCGAGCGTGAGGTCGGAATACAGATTCAGCGGATCGATCGGGAGTTATCGGGTTTCAGTCAATGAATGACCTTCATCCACATGTGGACTGATGTGGTATTACGTCATTCCTTCTATTTGTCTTTAGCTGTTACACACACACACACACACACACACACACACACACACACACACACACACACACACACACACACGCACGCACGCACGCACGCACACGCACACATATTGTGCAGAGTGTGTGTCAGTAAGGAAGAGAGAGAGGTGTTCATATGATCCACAGCTCCTGAGTTTATGAGCAGGTGGTTTATTGTAGGACAACCTGAGAGAGAGGTCTGACTCAAGCTGCTGCATGACTGCATGTTACAGTTTCCACCACAAATTTACATTTTTACATTTTTTAGCTTAATGTTAAAAACTGCTTTTCACCTGAACACAGCCTTCAATGCCTCTACCTCTCACTAACTCAAAAACACATCATGTGTTTCCAGTCAGATTTGCTTTGTTCTCAATCATGAATCACGCTCTGAATAAACACTTCAGATCAATACACATCAAGTTCTGATTACTACATTTTTATGCATTTATTATAATTAATGACAGCAAAAAGTTGAATTTGGGAGATATTTCCTTATGGTGGGATTTGAAATGTCTTCTGTCTTTTTTAAAGTAATTGAAATTTGATTGATTGGATTGATTCAATCAATCCAATTTTATTTATAATGCACTTTTCATACTTTGAAAGCAGCTCAAAGTGCAGTACAGATTAAAATAACCCCACATAACCCTCAGTACCCACCCTTCCCAGCCAACCCCATCCCCCCTACACACACACACACACACACACACACACACACACACACACACACACACACACACACACACACACCCCTCTCTCTCACACACACACAGAGGAAACACTGGATGAAAGTAATAAATATAAATAAATAAAATACAATTAATAATGGTAATCAAATAGAAATAATTAAGAAAGATAAAAATTTAATGAATAATACTGAATAAATAGTAAAACAACTGAAATGTAAAATATGTTGTAAAACTAAAAAGATGTAGTCAAACTAAAACATGCTAACAAACAATAATAATAGTAATCAATTAAAAGCTAAGCTACAAAGGTGAGCCTTAAGCCTGCTCTTAAAATACTGAATGTCCCCTGTGATTGATTGATTGATTGAATCAGGCACAATGTGCAATAAAAACATCCATCCATTCAGATTTATTTTTTTTAATCTTCCATGTTGCTAAATGTCTAACCGAGGATATGCGTCCCCAAATTATCATATAAATGTCATTCTGTGTTTGTAACGAAGTACAAATTTGGCCAACCTTTTACTTTCTACTCCTTATATTTTATAAACTGCATCATTACTCCTGTTTCCTTTCAGTTTGTCATTGTTTAAAAGAAAAACACATGACCAAAAAACCTATTCAGATAACTTGTGCCATCCAGACAGAGGGAATTTAAGTGTGGTTGGATAATAATTTTAAACATCTTACATTTACATTTTTTTTTTTAGCATAGTTTATTCCACATTTGTCAACTTTAACATTTTTATATAACATTATAGTTACTATGGCCTTTAGTTAAAAATAGTTTTTTGGGGTAGGCGTGGTAGAGCTGTGGTGCAGCTCAAGTGTTTTTTTTACTTACATCACCTTTAGTTTTAGTACGGTATCTGTACTTCTATCTAAGTAGTGAATGTGAATACTTTTGACACTTCTGGTCCCCATAGTAAATAAAATGAAATCTCCAGAAGTTGTTAGACAAGAGTAGCTTTATAGCATCAGCCTATATCTGTTTTCAAACTGTGAGGGCAAACAGGAGAAAACTTACTCATGAAGAAACTGCAAACATTTAGCTGGTAGTTGAACCCAGGATCCTCCTGGGCCACTATGCATCCCAGATTATAGCGTGCTATAACGAGTATGCACTAGTCTATCTCATGGTGAACCTCCTGTATGCAGTGAATTAGGAGATTAAAATGCTTCTTGAGCCTAGTTGTGTTTTCGTAACTCCATTACACTCCTACTTTACCTTGCCTCTTGCTGCAGCCTTAAATAACTGCAGTTAGGGTGAAAGCACATTAATCAATGTGATTAGAGAAACTCAAAGGCAGGTGACAGCTGCTGAAGTGAAAGTCATCATCCTTTGCTGACTCACTGAGTCCAAGTGGCTATTCGTACTGTTACACACACGCGCACACACTTAGAAATACTCCTTTGGATGTAATTTTGAGAAAAAAATCTCCCTTTCTTTGTAATCCATTTAGAAAGAAGCAAGAAAAGATGAAATCGCCACAACCCATATGAAACAGCTTTCTTAATATGGTGAATCAATCCTTACAAAGAAAATCAGATGTAGAAAAAGGTTTTTAATGGTTTCATTAGTGTGTTCACTTGCAGAGTAACTTGACTGATATGTGGTATTTTTTTATATTTGAGTTTGATAGGAAAACTTAAATATGCAATAAAATAAAGTTTCAAAAACTGTCTTCATGGTAAGGAAAAAACATAGCTTTTATTAAACACTGTTGTTTGCATGTGAGTGTGATGCAGAAGGAGTTTAAGAAAACACCCATCTTAGCTTTAAACAATGTGAATTTATTCCAACCGACCCCAGGTAAATCTGTTGTCTGTCCCGAACAGTTCAGGCTCACCTCAGCAGCATGATTTATTCTGAGCCTGGAGCAAAGTGACTTTTCCTTTGCGTGTGTCGTTATCTCAGCTGCTTTGTGTGATGCAACCTCTGGACATCATCCCTGATTCCCACAAACCTGTAGATCTTTCTCCACTAAAAAAAAACAACACTTTTTAGTCCTTCAGAATGTTCCTCACAACCTCTGTAATCTATAAACAAATATCCTGACAGGATTCTAAACACTGAACACATAAGATGTCTCCTTTACAGTCGTTAAAAACTGTGAAGTGCTTTGCTTATAAGACTTAAAGGAGCAGTGTAAAAGAATTACTGCCATCTAGTGGTCACATTGGAAACAGGACATTTTAATTTCTAGCTAGCAGCAATTGCATTAGCATAATAGCAGGTTCAATTAGTTTCTACAAGAAAATAAGCTGGAACATGTCAATCAAATATTTATTGTTGTTTTGTTTGCCCCTTCTTATCCTGAATTAGCTTCACGTTTCCACTTCCTTGAAGAGTTCAATTCATGTTGTGCGTCCTTGCATTATTTATTAAGTATAGAACCACTATTCCTCTAATGCGTGCCCGGATACGTGTCACTAAACAGTCTTTTAGGAGAATAACTAGATACTCTTCCAAATTATGACATTGTCACAAACCAAATAGCATACATTTGTTAAAATTCCAGATAAATGTTAAAACGTAAGTAACATGATTTCAGTGAGAGGCTCGTGGCGTTTTTATTTGGGAGCCAGCCTCTAATCACTAGTAGTAGAGCAGAAGTTTCTGGCTCTTGTATGTTGGCTTCACTTTTCAGTTTCAGAGTTTTTGCACAGCTTTTATTGCCAAACTCATGCAAAGGTTTCTGAGAGATTTAATTATGCAGAGAAGTGGTGGATAGGCTGGTGCTGCCATCCTTTTTGCTGTAGCAGCCAGAATGAATAAGAACTGACATGTTGCCTTTTTTCTTTATGATATGATAGATTGTGTGACGACACAAAACTAATACCACAGATCTAACAGCACACAGGAAACACACAAAAGACCTTGGCCTAGAGTTCAACAGAGCCTGCTTCATCCATGTTTTATTGTTTTTGAAACAAATCTGCCTCTCCCCCCTAGAAGCACGCGTGGTAACTGAAAACCAGGGGGGATAAAGAGAAAGCAGAGAGGTTTCATCTTATTTACACAACCATATCCAGTAACATGGAGAGAGAAAACAGAAGCTTTGATCTGCTGATCAGCCCGAGACCAGGCTGCATGAGTGGCAGCGGACAACGGGACTCACTTATCTGTGAGGTTGTGAAGATGGCATTAGAGATGAAAGGATTGGCCTTAACAGAAGGATGCAAATGAATTATTGTGTCTTGTACTGAGGACAGCCAGGTGTGACTTTGCTGTTGACCTGCAGCCGTTCTGACACCGGAGACCCAAAGATGTAACGTAACTTTTGTTTTTGTCTTTAATTCTGTTTTTTTCTAAAGCTGTTTCGTTGTCTTCTTCACTCTCATTGATGTCTTCTTTCGCTTCTTCTCTCCTCTTTAGTTGAAAAGAAAACTTTGACAGTTTGTTTTAATTGGTTTTGGTTGATTGCAATCAGAAAATCGAGGATATTTTGCATATATTAAATTTTTTAAATCCGATTTTGGAAAAAAAAAATACACTTTCCTAGCCTCAGAACTAAAGTTTCTCAAATTATTTATGTTTTTACTATATTTTGACGCAGTTTCATTATGTTTGACATACTGACAATGAATACAGATTATGCAACATTAAAACCACCATCCATTCATTTTGGTTTCAGGTCTTTGAATGCTTTTTCTTTACACAAAAATTATTACTTTTAATTTTGTCAAGAAGATTTAGATCATTCACCTCACGCCTGAAGACTGAGTTGCATCTGAGAGAACATTTTAACATAAATTTAATAAACAGCTAAAAAGTAAAGAATTCATTAGAAACAGCATAACTGTGTAAAAGTACAGTGAAACTAAATGTCGTCTGATAGTACTGATGTCTTTGTGTCATTCAGACTGGATCTCAGGGACACCAGATATGGACTAAAACACTTATGAAGAATATTCTGCTTGTGTGAAAATGTTTCTTAACTTGTTTAGTAGATATTAGGACACCAATGGAGCATTAGTGAGATTCATATCCAGGTATTGTGATGTTATGACATCATTAGACAATGCTAAAGCTGAAACATAAAGGGTTAATGAGTTACTTGTGGCATCTTTCCTACCAGTTCAAACTGGACCGCTCCAGAACAACCAGTGACTCCGCCCCTAGCCAATCAGTTGCCGACAGTCGCTGACGTCGCATTTTCAGAACGGCTCAGTTAGCTAGAAACCACAATGGAGCAGATACTGAAAAGTTGGGGGAAAATATCAACTTGTGCTGTTGGAAAAGTCTGTCCAACCGAACCAAACCCAACTGAGTTTTGATGAGCAGTGATGTTGGGAAGGCGGCAACAGAGTCAAATTTGTAAGAAAACATAAACATATTTTAAATTTGAGTAAATAATCACAGCAAGATAATAACAGCAATTCAGTTCCAATTCTTTTAGACACAAAAGCTTTTCCAAAAGTCTAAAAATATAACTATTTGAGAAAAAAAATGCTTTGACATCTTATCTATCTCAATACCAACCTGGAAGTATTCTCAGCCTCCCTTTTCAATTTCAGAAAAATCAATTGACGTGCTTTTGGTTCCACATCAGGCTAAATTCTAGCAAAAAAAAAAAAAAAATCTAAACTTGTTCATGCATAGCCTCTTCTCTCAGCAGGGGGGCCACAGGGGGGGCCAAGCTTGATGTCAGGGCGTCATTGGCCCTCCCTAGACCCACCCTAGAACCGCCCCTGTGGCTGGTTGCTGTATCACAGGGTTGTCAAAGTGCAGGCCACGGGCCAAGTGAGGCCCTCAGAGTGAATTAGTTTGGCCTTTAACTGAATTTCAACAAGGGTCACATTTGGGCCAACATCAGTCTGTATACGCAGATAGAAACTTGTGTTTATGTTAAGGTTTTATTTGATTTTTTTACTAATGTGACGCCTAACAACAATGTAGATTAAAATAATTTTTAGGAGGGACATTTTATTATAAATATTTTGAAGTATTTTCCTTTATTAACCATGTTTTGTGCTTTTAATTTAATTTGAATGTAAACAGGATCACAAACCCTGACTAGCCTCTAGTAAAAAGCAGACTTGAACAATAACTTATTATGGAATCTTTTCTCAGATGAGCAGCAGCTCTGATCACCATGATTACGTTTTCTTAATTTATGCAGCAAATCTTACATTTTCAGTAACATAAAACAGATAATTTAATCAAATACTCACTAATATGATTAATACACGGATATATATGGTTTTGAATCAGATCAGGCTTTTATTATAACCTCAGCAAGATGTGTGTGAATCAGATAAATCCCTCAGCTCTTCATCTGATGGAGTGGCTTTAGGCCACAAGTCTGCTGACATTTCAAACAGCTTGACATTTCAACCCGGTGCTTGTCTCACATGTCCCATAATGCACTGCACCTTCAGGAGAGCCATTAGGTCTCGTCAGCCCTCGGTCACGGTACAAGCCTCTCCACAGGTTCTCATATCTCCAGCTGTGCATGTTAGTGTGTGGATGCTCCTGTGTGTGTGTGTGTGTGTGCGTGTGTGTGTGTGTGTGTGTGTGTGTGTGTGTGTGTGTGTGTGTGTGTGTGTGTGTGAAACTTGATTGAATTAAAGCATCTGATGGTAGGATTTAATTAAGCAGAATTAGGAGTGAGGAAATCTGTTATTTTTTGGCAGCCTGTTGCTTATGGTAGAGAGGTATCAGGAAGAGGCACTATTTCATATAATATTCAGACCAACTAGAGTTCACTATGCATGTTTTTGAAGACTATGTCTCTGAAGGTAAACATGGATGTGGACGTATAGCTGGATGTTTCATGTGCAGAAGAGGAAACGACAGCAGAAAAAATCAAGAGCTGTAATGAAAAATGTGGAAAGACACAAAAAAGACTCAGAGACAACTGTTAAAGATTGAAACACAAATAATATTCCAAGGATTAGTTGGCAGATGGGGATGAAGAAATCTTTTTTTTTGTAAATGCATATTAGTTCTGACTGACTCACATGAATCCCTGTTGGACTTAGTAAAGTGGAGCTGACGTGCCTGGTGCTGCAGTCTGGTTCCAGCATGTTTCCGGCATGTTTTAGATCATGAACACAGCTGATTTGTTTGATTTAGTGATGAACCGCTCCTGTAGACACTAATGAAGGCTGAGGAGACATTTCAGCAGTTAGATTAAGGTGTTAAAAAGACAAACGCACAGTGAGGAGATAAGTTTCACTTCTGCTTTCACTAATGGAACACTAGGGGGTGCTAAAAGCAAGCCAGAACTGCACAGTATCCCTTTATAGCGGAAGAAAACACCTCAAATCTCAAAAAAGTTGTAGCAGCTGGTGCAAATATCTCTTAAAAACTGTACACAACTGTATATTTGACTTTACAGTTATTTTAGCAGAAATATGAAGTTGTGTCTGCTGGAAGTGCCCCAGGCTGCAACTAGAACGGCACATCAGCTGCAAAAAACAAAACATAAAAAATGTAACGTAACACTGTCTTCTATATGAATGTCCATAACCTAGTGTTGACTTAAATCGCCATGACATTTTAAAAATTAGAGTTGTTTTCAAGACTGAAGCAATCCACTTTGGTTTTGGCCGTGCGCAGGCTAGCCTTTAGCTCATCCCAAAGCTAACATTAGATGTCCATGACCTCTTTTAAAGATCTGAAATACCCCTTTAAGTGAAACAGGACCTCTTTAAAGGTAAAACTAAAAACTTGCAGCATCACATTACAGCTCATTAGAGCATTTTCATTCATCTAAGTGGCTCTATTTACTCTCACTGCAGCAGGAATAAATTGGAAGCAGCTTTTTTTTTTGTTCTGCACATTCCTTTGATTCCTCCAGTGTTAACGATAATGACAAAAGTGAATGAGGCTCCATTAGAGTTTAATGCTCCTATTGAAGACCGAGAGGCTCAGCACGTGCTGCGACACCATCCAGCTTCCCTCAATACTTTTCTAAAAATAGATCCCCATGCAGCTGCAGGTCTGCTCTGCTGCACCGCCGTCTCACAGATCCACTACTTTTTCGGGTTGTTAATGGTCCTGCGTGTGTGTGCGTGAGTGGATGTGCGTTGTTGCAGGTGGAGAGCTCGCACAGCAAAAAGGATCCTGTGTTGTGACGCAACAAGCAACAATCACGGCTGCAAAGAGTTGTAATCAACGCGTGTACACTCTAATCAGCAGCTGTCCCTAAGAAGGTTTGAGACATTTTCATTTTGCCCTCCTAGTTCATTATTCAGCAGACTGGACCCTGATTAAAATTCGCAAACAATTGTGCGGCAGACTCACATAATCCATTATACATGAGAGGGAAGTGAGCAAAACGCCTCTCAATCCATCCATTAAAGGAAAGCTGCTCTCTCTCTTTGGCGTCTCATGTTGCCGTACGGCTTCATATATGGTTTCAGAGCATCATGTGTGTGTGAGGTGGATACACACGAGTGATGAAGAGGGAGAAGCTGGGCAGGCAGATATGAAATTCGTCCCGCATGCTCTCAGCCATGTGATAGGGTTTTAGGGACAGAAATCAGTTAGGGAGGGGAGTTTTCTGAGAGGTTATTACAGCTGAGAGGAAGAGGAGTGCACATAGATAAATTGGTGGTGTATTAACAATGAAAGCTCGAGTAAACTTGAGAAAATGGAGACAGACAGAAGGCAGCAGTCAGCAGAATGGAGACATAAACGATGAAATTGACAACAAATTCTTATTCCCTTTGAAGAAAAAGGGAATCTGTTAGAGCCTGCTGACCTTAAAGCTAAAATGCTTGACCTAAATATGCTATCAGATATTTATTCTACTGTCTTCACAAGCTGGTGATAGGTGATCAACAAACGCATTTCAGAATCAGACTAAAATTATCAGAGTAAATACAGAATTCAATTTTCTTATGTTTGTACTAATTAAAGGGATACTATGCAGTTTTGGCTTGCTTTTAGCACTCCCTAGTGTCCTTTTAGTAGAACCAAAAGTGAAACTTATCTCCTCGCTGTGCGTTTGTCTTTCTAAAGGCTACTTCACACTGAAAGCATCAGCGGCGCAGAACGGCAGCGGAACGTCGCCGCTTCAAATAGAATCCATTATAGTCTATGGGGGTGTCACAAACCAGCCGCAACGCGGCAATTTCCAGATGCGTCCCAGAAGCAGCACGCCGCGCAGCGCTGCTAAAGATAGGATTGAGTTCTATTTTTGCTGGGATGCGTCAATTTCCGCAGTTAACATGGGGCTAGACAGGAAATCACACTCGGTTTCAGTGTAAAATGCCCGGTAATTTTCAAAATAAAAGTCTGTAACAGCGATGCGATTTCATATCTATGTGGATTACGTCTATACGTGTGACCTCACGGCTTATTTACTTGCCGCATCGTTCGAAAAGTGCAGCGGTTTTTTTCGTGGCTTTAATCCTGGCAGTGGTGAGAAAAAACATTATATATGACATCAAACAGCGATATCAAACGTCATTTCTTTCTTTTTGGTTTAATGGCGGACGGCATAAACAAACCGTGACCTTTGAAGTCTCGAGGGATCTTGTGATCTCGCGAGTCGAGCGAGGAGCGCGGCGGTGAATTCACTTCGCTGCTGACTCTCCCGGTGTGCACTGGAGTGCCGCGATTGTCGCGAGTAAACCGTTCCGCTGCCGTTCCGCGCCGCTGATGCTTTCAGTGTGAAGTAGCCGTAACACCTTAATCTAACTGCTGAAATGTCTCCTCAGCCTTCATTAGTGTCTACAGGAGCGGTTCATCACTAAATCAAACAAATCAGCTGTGTTCATGATCTAAAACATGCAAGAAACATGCTGGAACCAGACTGCAGTGCCAGGTATGTCAGCTCCACTTTACTAAGTCCAACAGGGACAGGACTCTCTGAAGTTGCAAGTGCGGTATTCTGGCCAGAGGGCGGTGGGGGTCTGAGTGACATTTCATTAACCCTGTAAAGTGTCATTTTAGCACATACTGGCTCAAGAACATGATTTAAAAATATGAAATATTTGAATAGTATGGCTTTAAGGGGAAAAAGCTAGTCAACCTGGCCCTATGTGAAAAAGTAAAATGTCCATTAAACCTACTACCACCACCATGATGGGATGTTGGTGTGATGTTTTCTTAGAAAAGCTGTAACGAGTCATACCTTCCAAAACGTTTCATTTATTTGTCGTGTCAGTCCAGAGAGGTTGTTTTTCTCCTTCGAGAGTTGCGGCGGACGGCTGCTCATACTGAGCCAGGTTCTATTAGAGGTTTCTTCCCGTTAAAAGGGAGTTTTTCTCTCCACTGTCGCTACATGCTTGCTAAGTATGGGGATTGTTGTAAAGTCTCTGACACAAGTCAGTGACTTGATGCAATCTGCTCGATTCCTTACATAGGAAACTTTTAACTAACTGGCATAATGACCTGATAAGTAGGTTGAAATGGAATGTTTACTTTTGAAAGTGCCTTGAGACGACTCTTGTTGTGAATTGGCGCTATATAAATAAACTGAATTGAATTTTGGGAAAATGTGACGTTTTCTTGTGTTCGCTTGAATCAGCTGAGGTTTTCTCCTTGGAAGTCTCTCATGATGTCATTCCATCCCATCTCTTCCTTATCATGAAATCATGACCTTTGACCTCAACCCCAGCTGAGTGAATCTTGCTTTAGTGCTTTAGGTGTTCTGAGTTATTTTGTTCTAGAACAGGGCCAGATGAGTTGCTTTTAGAGATCTTTTAGCCTACTTCATGTTGTCACACAGGTTCTATTGAAGTGAAGACTTATTCCTACAGCTCTGGTAGTAGTCAGGCCTGAGCGTGGTTAATTAAACTAAACTTAGCTTTCTAAATAATGTGGTTAATCACATTTGACTCATGATTTAACAAGGGGGCAATTACATTTTCACATAGGCCAGGTTGGTATAGATAGCTTTGTCTGATGCTGAAAATCTGTTAGAGGAAAATCGTTTTTGCAACACAATGTAGTTTAATGGGAACTTTGGCACAGATTCAAGTCGAAGGGTTTATTTCAGGTAAAATATTCTAACAGTGGTGGACTTTATGACAGCATAGAAGTCAAACCTCTTATTGTAATAACAGTGTAAAATATTCTAACTAAGAGCATAATTTCATACATTTCATGTTATTTGTCTTTTGCTGCTTTTATATATGCATCTTTTTTCTTGTTTTACAAGATTTTCATACAAAATGACAATAACTGTGTAATTTCATGTAAAATGTGTCAAATTTGATTTATTTTTTGGCAACAGTTTAACTGGATTTATTACTTCTTTTTTTTTAGCATAGACTCTTTTATCAAAGAGCTCTGCTGTAGCTTTAACAAAACAACAATGCTGAAACGGCTTCAGGTAAACTCATGGATCAGTGACACGGCTGCCTTTTCATGTGTCTGTTGCCTAACGATGTTAGTATTTTATTTTTAATCTCATCCTCGTGCTCCCAGAGTGTTTTTTCTCAGCTGGTATTCCCATGGTGTCGAGTCGACCCCTCCGAGAGTCAAATGTGACCCTGGAATTAAGTTTACCTGAGTTTAAATAAGGAAGTCTGAGACATGATAAATGGAGCTTCAAATCACAGACTAAAAATGGTCTGTTTTTCTGGCCTGGCTCGTTTGTGAGTCTGTGTGTGTGTGTGTGTGTGTGTGTGTGTGTGTGTGTGTGTGTGTGTGTGTGTGTGTGTGTGACCTGTATACTTGCTGCACTGGACAGGCTTTAATAATTGAAGCAGCTGCCAGGGAGGTAGTGCACACTTATAGATTAGCTTGTGCTCAGGGATTTCTTCAGCCTGTATCTTGCCTCCCTTATTTTCATTTTTACCCTGTAGGGAATAATAACCTGACTCCAAAATAATAAAATAATGGGAACTCGTGTCACCTTTAGGGGTTAGAATATAGGTCTCTCTGGGTAGATAAAGGCTTTTTAGATCTTAAGATTTAGCACAAATCTTATTGATAAGATATGTTTAGAGTGTCTGGCTGGATAATCAGCCCCCACAGGAATAACCTCTGAATATTCATGCCTTAAATGAACTGAAAGCTCTGTGAGCAGATTGAGTTATTTTCCAGATTTATGTAGATACAAACTCTCTTGAGCCACTAAAACAGAAGGGGATGAGGTTACAGCACATCCCACAAGCTGTAGGGAGCCACAGATTTAGAAAAGCACGACTTTCTGGAACAAATCGTTTAATTTTTGATTGGAACCACAGGAACCAGATTTACTCAGCAAAACTCACTCGGTCACCCGCTGCCATGCAGAATACCAACTCCAGAGCTTCCATGTGGGACAGTATAGTCGCTGTATTAGTTTTAATAAAAGAAAAGGATGTTTTTATCCACTTGACATACATGCAAGCAGCAGCAGTGGATGCAATAGTGTAGAGCTGCAAATGTGAGCTGAATGAGTGATGACTAAAGCTTTAGTCAGTGCAGATGAGGGCCAGATGTTAGCAGTGGTTGTTTTGTATTAATTTTAGTGTGAAAAGAGCTTTATAGATGCAGTAATTTATTTTATATCCTGCTGCTACTTGAATTTTTTAATGCAAATCTGCTAAAACATCAAAACCCGTTCCAGGTAAAGCCAGGTAAATTAATGATCTCAGTGCAGCGTGGTGTTCTGCAGGGAAATGTGTAGGTCTTCTCATTTATCTTGTTCATGCACTAAAAACTGCTGGGGGAAGTCTGTCGGGTCACAGGCTCTGATTAAATACGGTGTCAAGTTTTTTGACCTGCTCATTAAAGTTACAAGTTAAATATTTTGTTAATGATTACGAACCCAAAATTTGGAGAAATAGTGAAATTTATACATTTTATTCCAAACTTTCAGTGTTTTATACATTATCTGTATAGGAATTTGCTGTCTGTATAAAAATGATTAACTTAAATTTGATTGAAATAAAGAGTAAATGTTAATCCTACATATTGCTGGTTTAAATTTAAACATTGTTGTTGGTTTTTACTCAGTGATGCTTTCAGTTTAACAAATGTGTCCCACTATATCGTTGTTGCAGAAGAAACTCACCAAGCAATTTGTTACCTCTGAGATTTCAGGGATTTTCTGTTTTAAACAATATATAATGTTTAATATTTAAATAGCTTAAAATATGAAATATTTCAACTTTGAATTCTCACAATAATACAGTAAATTAAACCCATTTCACCATTAAGCTAAACTCAGTCGTTCTTCCTTTTGCAGACTGTTTGGGTTCTGTGCCGACTGACAGGTGGGAATGACAGCCAGAGTCCAACAGAGGAGCTGGACCCAACAAAGCATGTCAACAATATATTTAATAAATAATACATATATTTTATGTATTTTAATATTTTCAATTTCCTTTTACTTTAAACCTGGACAGAAGAATGAGTACACGAGCTCCGTTATATTACTTAAAGAATAAAATAAGTCATAGCATGAAGTCATGCTGACCAGAAAAGAGACGTTTTGGATCATTATTCCGGACGGATATTACTGTAGTACCCATTCTGACACAGGAAGAACATCTTCAGGGATTTCTCTTTTGTGCCATTTCCACTCTCCTCACACACATTCACAGATGGAGTTATTATATAGGGGCTGGTGTCATTCAGCCGCGAGATGGGATCCATTACTTTAATTGAGAAGCTTCTATATGACAGTCTTAATAATCTGTGTGTGTGCATGTGTGTGTGTGTGTGTGTGTGTGTGTGTGTGTGTGTGTGTGTGTGTGTGTGTGAGAGAGGGGATGACGTTATGGAGCTCTTCTGCTTTCGGCTCATAGGGAGTTTGAGAATTTCCTTGGATACAGCAAACACGGTCCTTCCTGTAGTTAGATCCACCAACGCAAACTGAGGTCATGCTGTGAAATTACCTTAAAACAGTCCTTCGCTCGATCTCCTCCTGCTGTCTCTTTGTCTCTGGCGAGGATTGGCTGAAGAGAAGAGATAAAACAGCCACATCTTAATCTGTGGGTGGCACAAGCGCACAAAGAAGGCAATTAGGATTATAATTTATAGTTCCCATGCCCTTTTCTCCTTCCTCCTCTTCCCTTTTGTCTCGTCCCGCGCTCATCCTTCCCCTCCACCCATGAATTAATTTCTTTATGTGTGTGGTGTTTGTGTATCCCCACAGAGCAGCACGAGCATTTGGAGAGTACCTGTCCCACACACACCCTGAAAACCGAAACGGATCAGGTCAGCGTCTCTGTCTCCCTGCCATTTGTCCATCCCTCTACTCCTGTTCTGTGTGTTCCTTTGAGGTTTTAATCCTCCCTCCACCTGCTTCACCTCATCCTCTTTTGAAATGCCAGGCTGGGCTCACTGGTGGGCCACGACAACAGCTGATAGCCAACAGAGATGATGATGTGCCATCCTTCTGCTTTCGCTCTTTCTTTTCTCGTTAGCGTCTGGGTGTGTTTATCATATGTTCTTTTATATATTCATCTTCTTTTTTATTTTCTAGCTCACCTTCTGTGTGAAACCTTGGTGGGTCCTGATCCAGAGTCGCCGAGTGATTCGACTGGCGCAAACAGTAAGACTCCCTTTCATCCCTGCTCTACCACCAAAGGCTGTGAGACCAAACCAGAACCAGCTAAAGAGAAGCTGGGCTTCATCCAGTCTCCTACCTCCTGTGTCCCCATTCCCACCAAGCCTACCTGTTTGTCCCTCGAACGTAGCTTCACACTAGAGGAAGAGCAGAAACGATCCACTGAGTGCACGCTCCAACCTGCCCGTGTGTACACCATTACCACCCAGCACGGTATGCTGATGAGCAGCAGCCAGGGCAGCAAAGAGAGTCTAGAACTGGACGTCCTGAAGGAGAAGTCGGGGAGCGGTGGGTCTAGAGGTGGCCCCATCCAGCCCTCCACCTCCCCATCGTCCGCCTCCTCATCTCCAACCCAATACAACCGCTCAGGCAGTGGTCGTGGCACCAACAGCTGCAGTGCCAGGAACCATCACCACTGTAATCACCACATGAACTACAGCGCACCTTCCAGCAGTGCAGGAGTTAGCGGGACGAGTGGGAGCAGCAGTAGCAATCAGCAGCAGCAGCAACAACAGCAGCAGCAGCAGCAGCTAGCGGGCGCAGGGTCCCATTCCCATCATGCATCGCACCACCACGCCCATCACCACCATCACTTGTCCCAGCAGCCGCTGCAGACCTCAGTCAGCGCCCACAACATTCGTAGCCTGGGAGACAGTGGGAAAGGGGAGGCGGATTGTCGAGGGATGGCTTGTGACTCGTGCAGCGGAGCTCCCTCGCGTAGCCAAGGGTCGTTGGACCTGGAGAGTACGTCTCGAGAGGCAGGCAAGCAGCACCGACGCTTGGAGCGGATGTGGAGTGTGGACCGGGTGACTGGGCTGGAGAGAGGTGAGAGGGTGGAGGACACAGAGGAATCGAGAGGCGCTGAAATCCAAACAAGGGCGGGACGGGGGGAGGCCCTTTAGCGGAGCTTATTACTATACTGATCCAGAGAAGAAATAATCCAACATTTTCAGTTACTTGCAAAGAAGAACTCAGTTTCTATTTTTGTTGTTGCTTTTCTCAGTCTTACTAAATGAAACACACACACCCACACACACCTCAGATCTATTTCTTCTCTGGTCCGTTGGGGACTGTTGGTGTTAGATGTGACGTGGTGGTCTGTATTTCTGACTCTTCGTCTCTCCTCTGCTGTCTCTCCCTTTGTGTCTCCCTCTCTCCATTTGTGGGGTGGTGGACTGTGAGGTGCTGGTGCCGTTTCTGGTTTTGTGCTTTCATTTTGCATTTACCTCAACATTGAGCCAAAGCACTTGTGCTCACTTAACTTGTTTTTGTGATTGCAGAGGACACCAACTGGTTCCCCAAGGAAAATATGTTCTCCTTTCAAACAGCGACAACAACTATGCAGGCGTGAGTGTCCAACCTTAAAACACACAGACGTGTATAATAAATGTTATATTCAGAGTGTATGTACTAGGGGTGTAACGGTACATGTATTCAGATTTGGATTTTTTGTACGATATGCTCGGTTCTGCACAGACGCGTACAGAATTCCCACACGGATGTGTAACTGTGTTGCACACCTCAGCAATACGTGCAGCTGTGTCCAAATTCAAGGGGCTGCAACCTTCGAAAGACCCGACCTGTCCGGTCTACAGAGTCTGGTGTTGGTACCAGAAACGGGGTTCTTTGTTGACTGGGAAAACTGTAAGTGAACGGCTATGAATTTGAATATACCTCGGCATATGTCATGTCGCCTAGCAACCATGATGCTAAACAGATGTTAACAAATTCATATTTTTAGCAAAAACATGAAGGTTGCATGAACCTGAACAAGGCTACAAGCTGGAACTGTTAATGTTGCATTTAAGGAAATCCAGAAAGTTCATTTAGATTGAATAAAGACACTACTGAAAATGAATGAAACTGACATTGAAACCAAGGTAAGTGCTGGCCTGGGATTTTAGGTGTACCGTTACACCCATCATAGTTACCCCTACTTCACACTGGAAGCATGTCACGGAACGGCAGCGCAACGGTTTACTCGCGAGTTTCACTGCGTGCCAGTGCACACCGGGAGAATCTCAGCCGAGAAGCAGCTCCTCGCTGGACTCACAAGATCCCTCAAGACTTTAACAGTCACGGTTTGTTCATGTTCACGTTTGATATCGTTGCTTGATGTCATATATAATGTTTCTCTCCACTGCCAGGATTAAAGCCATGAAAAACCACTGCAGTTCTCAGGAAGTAAATAAGCCATGAGGTCCCACGTATTGACGTGATCTACATAAATATGAAATTGCATCACTGCAATAAACTTTTATTTTGAAAATTGCCAGACGTTTTACACTGAAACCACATGTGATTTCCTGTCCAGCCCTATGTTAACTGTGGAAATTGACGCATCCCAGAAGTGGCAAAAATAGAACCCGATTCTATCTTTAGCGGCGCAGCGTGCTGCTTCTGGGATGCGCCAAAAATTGCCACGTCGCGGCTGGTTTGAATCACCCCCACAGACTATAATGGACTCTTAGAAGCAGCGGCGTTCCGCTGCCATTCCGCACCGCTGATGCTTCCAGTGTGAAGTAGAGGTTACTCTCTGAAGGTTCAGAGTAAACAAATAATACTGGTGTTTTAATTAGACCATTACCTGTCTGAGGTGGAATCACGTCATTGTTTTGCAAGTCACAAGTAAGTCTCAACTCTCAAATTGAGCCATGTCCTAGGACAGGGGTAGGAAACCCTGGTCCTGGAGAGCCACTATCCAGCACGTTTTAGAGGTTTCCCTGCTTCAACACACCTGATTTTAATCAGCAGGGGATTAACAGGCTTCTGCAGAGCCTGATGAGCTGCTGAACAGGTGAATCAACTGTGTTGAAGCAGGGAAACCTCTAAAACGTGCTGGATAGCAGCTCTCCAGGACCAGGGTTCCCTACCCCTGTCCTAGGAGATACGTCTTAAATCAAGACATGTAGGTCTTTGGTCAAGTCAAGCCCCAGGCATGCAGCCTCAAGTCTTATCTCAACAAGTCAAGTCTTAAACTTTCAGCTGAATATTTAAACTTGTCATTTAACCAAATTTATGATGTAAACACAGAGTAATGAGACAAGATTTTCAGATATTTACCAAAGTGAGCTTTTATATTTTAAATAAATCTCCAATCTTCTGGGTTCCCAAATTTTCCATTTTAGCAAGCTAATTTAAAAAAACGTCTAAAAAATGATGTGAAACAATTTATCTCAATTAATATAGAAAGAAGAAACAAACTGAATCACAGCCATGCTGTTGTGAACGTGTTAATTTTAGGCTTTTTGTTGTTCAATTACATTTCATGTCCCCAAAAATAAAAAGCTTTGGCAAGCAACCCCATACAAACCTTAACCATTGTGTAAATGATATATTTTAACCAGAGCTCTGTAACACGCATAACCAGAAGAAGCAAAACAAATGACACGTGTAGATAAATGTGAGTGTGAGTCAGGGCTTAAAGTTCTCGTATTTGCATATGAAAGCTAAATGAGATTCTGTCTCGAGATCTCCCGCGGTTATAAAAGAAATCTCAGCTGTGATAATCAGTTCAAACCAAATACAGAATCTCCTGCAGGTTTCCTGCCGTCTGCTTTGTTATTGCCATTTTAACTCACATCACTTGTATTCTCTGCACCTTTTCTCTTTATTCTTTCAATAAACTCTTTTTTAATTAGTTCAAAACCCATATTCAGGTAGAATAAATGGCTGCTCTTTAGATATTTACACAAGCACAGACTGACAGCTATTATGTGACATTATTAGCTTATTTTTTATTCATGTAGGTCTTTTTTCTTCCTCCTTGCATCCTCATTAATCTGGATCCTAAAACAGGATATCGTGAGTATTCTTTCCCGCATGCTTATTTTTCCTCTTTTCACCTTGACTAATTCTTGTCTTTAACTTCTGCTTTGATGCCTACTACTGACATCCATCCACGACTACAGAAAAACACGTATTATGCAGTCATAGGGGTATTGTTGGTACTTTAGCTGTGAGAGAAAAGGCAGCTGTTGGATTTTTTTTTCTGTTAAATTTCTAAAATGTACATTTTGGTTCAAGTTAGGACCTGTCAGCAATAATGAGGCATTTTAATTTGAGAAAAATCCAAAAGTTTACAGACTTTTCATGCAACAGAAGGGATGAAGTCCAGTGTAAATCCACTGCAGCTGAGTAAGTCTGCCAAAGTGAAGTCCAGAAAATGCCTGTCTTTGTGTCGAAGGACCTACACTCCGCCAACTGGACACGCACACACACACACGCACGCATGCACGTTAGAGTGCTGTAATCCCGCTTCATAGTCGTCCAAATTATCTCAGAATTTGAGCTGGCTGACTTTGGCGGACTTTGAAATCAAATGCAGGAACTGGCTTTTCGAGGAGTTTTTGATAAGTTTTCACTAATATCTGGTCTCTAGTGTCTCTTCCTCCTCCTCTGTTGTTGGTGTTGGAAATGAAGTCATCTCAGCTTTAATAGTTGAATCATTTGTATAATAAAACCCAAACAGATGGAGTTGTGTTACTGACAGCTAGCATTATTAACATAACCTAACAAACTAAGTCGCTGACATCCTTCTGTACATTATCCGCTCAGACACATCTAACTAACCCACACTAACATGAGCTATTATAGATCAACTGTAATGGGTTAGGCTGGAGTTTAACAGTGTTGGTTTCAAAATGAGGGAGTGTCTGATTTAAAAAAGAAAAAATGAAATTAATTAATTGGTTCTCTTGCATTTGTCTAAAAACCTCCACCAATAACACGTTTCAGACCAAAAGCAACTGTTGGACCATCCGGTTGTTGGTCTCGCTGAACCGCCACACTTCCCTGGGTCCTCCACTCATTACACACTCATGTATTTAGCAACAGAACAGCACTGGTGTGAGAAGTTCTCGACTCAATAATATCAGAGAAGGAGAAACAGCTGGCTGCTACCACTTCAACTTTAGGACAAACTACCAGAGTCCCAAAAAGAAAAACATATGAAGTCACGGACAACAAAAGATGTTTGGACCTAGAAATCAGTGACTGGTGTTTAGCGCTATCTCGTTTCCTCTGGTAATGTGGGTCTCCAGTTCCAGCAGAAACGTGTCAGGGAAGATACCCAAAGGGAGGGGTGAGTGTTCCGTGTCCATGTTTGGTTCAAAGCCTAGCTTGTTCTGTAGATTCACTTTAACAGATTTAACTTAATGTTGTAAAATATAAAGATTTTGAACAAAACACTAAAGTAGCATTCCTTTTATGATTTCAGGCATTAATCTAAAATACTTGTGCTACATATGTGAAAAAGTCCTTAAAATACCGTTGAGTGTACACCATATTGTTTATTTTACAACTGACATTTTTTTCCCGTGTAAATTGTTTTTTCTAAACTGAACTTGGATATGAATTCCCAAATTTATGAGTTCAAGAAATACCAAATACAAAAGGTGATCCTCAGCATCTCGCAGCCCTCTTGCAGCTACTTTTTACCTGTTAATATGGTTAAAGGTTGAATATGGAGCATGAACACCAAAGCGACATCTAGTGTGTGGAGGTTGTAATTGCAACAATAGAACAAAGTTTCCAGGCGTCGGGATGTCAGGTTCGCTATGAAGTGACCAGTCATCCAACACCATGTCCAGTGACGAATCATACAGGATAAGGACTAATTTCTACTAATATGTTTATTTTTCAACAGTACTTAACGTTAGAACATCTTCTGGGCTCAGAATCAGCTGATTGACTTGCAGAGTCCGCCATTTTACACAGTGCCAGCGGACTGTTTGGCAACCCGCAATGGTGCCCTCTATTGGCTGGTAGATGTAAACATAAACCCATTGTTTATAAATATTTGATTATTTTTAATTAAAGTATAGCTTTTAAAGGAAATACTGAACCTTCATTCTGCACACCTCTAAACGCCCCGTGGAGGTATTATTATTTTTAAATATAGCTTTTTATTAAATTGTTCCATATTCAACCTTTAAACACTTTTTTGTGACTATTTAAAACTCTCCAGGGAATTTATTTTCTTTAATACATAAATAAAAGAAAAGCTGTGTTTGGTCATGGTTCTATATTCTGCTTTGAATTAATCTTTTTTAACTACGTAGAAAAGCCGTGAGAATTGGGGTTAATTTCGATTAAAATAAGCCTTGTGTTTAAACCTTCCTGACAGTTTCAGACCTTTTACTGTGAACCAGATATAATCCAACTGTGGATACATTTGGCTACTTGGATTTTTTTGTGACCCTAGACTTCTTTTGATGACACTTTATAGCTGCTTTAGCTTCAAATATACAAAATCCAAACAAAATGACAATATCCAAACCATAAACCAGTTTTATCACTGCACACTTCCTCTATTATTCAAAAACCTTATATGCTCTTGGCAACAATGCTTTTTTTTAATCATTATTATGACAAATTATAGATAAATATAATGATAATTTAGCCAAAAAACCTGTCTGTGCCATGCTGCGTTATGACATTTGTGAAATATTTTAATAAAAAGTACAGATTTTTTAAAGAAATCATTTGATATAGAAACATAGAGGAGGTTGTGTTAGCTTTTATGAAACACTTTCTTTAGCAGGGTTTGGAAAACTCAAGTTTGGTGTCTGATTTGAACAAATGTTGAACTGTTTTCACAGCACTTTTGACAGCCATTAACACCAAAAGGACTCACATTGAAAGTGATATATTTCACGCCATGACGTCCAGCGTGAGCACAGAGGAGGAACTTTCTGAAGATCAGAACAAGTTCTTCAGAAAAACCATTTGTGTTTGCTGTAAAATATTTAAAAATGGTTAATTAGCTTTAACCTTGAGCATTTATTCATCAAAAATGGGTCAAGTTCAGACTGGAAATATGAAATTTTAAATGCATTGCTGGGCTGTTTTTAATTTTAGCTGCTTCTGCATGAACTGTCTTTACCATAGGTCTCAAATTCAACATTTAAATACAAATAAACAAAAAAATGACTTGTTCAGGTAAACAACCAAAAGCCCTGTTGCATTAAAATTAAAAGTGAGCAAACTGACGTGCCACATAGGCAGTGGTGCCCCCAAGAAAATTGCTGGACTCCCAGGGAAGACCAGCATTAATAAATCATGTTAATGTTCACTCAAACCATAAATTCATCTTATTTAATAATAAAAGTAAAAACCAATAAAAATTATACAATTAATGAGTAAAGAAATAATCAGTATTTTAAAAAATGTATTTATGTTTCTGCTGCTCACCATTTTCAAAAAAGAGTAAATCTCCATAGTTTTTTGTGAAGGCAGCAACAAGCGAATAAAAAAAATGAATTCTGAAATAAACTAAACATTTGTATTTCTCATATTTGCGTTAGGTGTTTTGGATGCATATTGTTTTTTAATAAAAAAGAATAGAAGATCATGTATGCATCGCCACAGGCTAAACTCTCCCAGAGTTACCATGAGGACCAATTTGGTGTCTCACCCCAAAATCCTCTCTGGCCCCAACTGGCCACCCTTATCAAAATTTTCTGTGGGCGCCTCTGCACATAGGGTCATAAATTCAGCTTTTCCAGTCAATAGTGGCCCATGCAGGTTACATTTGTTCCAGGTACAAACAGAATCTTAGCTGGTGAAGTGATTTGACCCTCTGGGTCTTTGTCTGTCAAAGCTATCTGCTGCCATACCTACACCAGAGTCTAACCCTCATAGCTGAATAAACCCTGCGGCTGAAAGCCATGGCATTAGCCTCCCTGCACGGTCCTACCCTCTCGCTACGCCAGCATTCTCCCTCTCTCATCCCTTTAATACTGTGCCACGTCCTGGCAGGGCTTTCCGGGGATTTGTGCAAAGAAAGAGGAGAGAGAGGGAGCAGGATTCAGCAGAAGTCATCCAGAGGTATGAAGCGTTCCCAATACCTGGTTGATTGTTTTTATTTACCCTCTCTTTTCAGGCTCTAGTTTTGTTGATTTTCATTTATGGTTGTAGCTGATCTAAGCTCTGCTGAGGGTGTGAGGATGTCAAAAAAATGCTTTCAGGTCCTTAGATTTGAGTTGTTCTGCAAGCCTTAGACCCTACACCTTAGTGAAACTGAGAAGATCACAATTTATGTCAAACCAAACGTTTAGGTTTTCCCATCACAATAGACCTGTTTCGGGTAATTTTACACAACCTTCATGGAATGCGGTTGTGTCCATTTTACTGGGCCGGCACCAAACCACCACTTTCCGGGTCATTTCAGGGACCAACCGAGTACCTGCACTGGGGTATGTACTTGGAAATGGCCCATTAGAGTCACTGGGCAGGGTTAACTCGTGCTGTCTGGTTTTAACTCCAAAGGAAATGATATCGGCAGATGTCGCTAAACAACCAGCATTTGTAAAATTGATAAAGTATCTGGCAAAATCGTCATTTCTAAACTCCTAACGCCAAACGTGTGGCGGAAATCAGTCCACAATGCACTAATTTTTGTCTCTTTGTGGTGTTCAACAGAGTGTCGTAAAACACTGTTTCCTCCCCACCACCGAATGATTTAAATTACAACATACTTTTCTATTGCTATCAATGTCCGTGGACACCTTTTGGTGCTGATCAGTGACGTCTTAGCAAAGTCCTGAAAGGGCTGATTTAGTATGGAGACAGCAGCTGAGAGGACAGAACCATCATATTTTCCCAGTTTCCTTCCCCCCTTCCAGAAATTTCCCAGAACATCTATAGAGGAAACGCGGCTTTTGAGACTAGAAAAATGATAAAACATTCTCACAGATTCTTAAATTCTAGTTGTCTGAGCCAAATGGACCATAAATCTAAGTGAAACTGGAAAGAACACATTTTTTTTCAAACCAAACGTTGAGGTTTTCCCTTCACATTTACTGCCTCCAAAGTTAAAATTATATAAAAGAAGAAAGTAAAATGTGAATGCCTGCATTCTTCTGACAGAGAGAGAATCTTCAGCACTTGGAAAAGTACTTACTTCACTAACAAGTTCAGGAGGCGTCCCACTCAGGCCCAGCTGCTCTGTCACAAAGGGCCAGATGGTGAATGTGACACCAGGCAGTACATCTCAGTTCCTTTGACATCTCAGTGTCATCCATCTGCAGTGTCAGCATCATTAAAGCTGTGTGTTACTTCATCAAAATCAATGATCTGAGCATAAGAAAAACGTCTGAAGGAATTCAGATTTTACTGTGCTGGTGTGGCAGAGGTAGTGAGGGAGACAGGATGACCCAGTTTGTTGTTTCAATTTAATTTAATTTGATGGAAGGTGTTGTAAACGTTTCCACACCAAGCAACATTTAGGGACACCCACAATGAAATCATACCAATATACAGTATATTCTAATGCCTTTATGAGGTTAAAACCCAGGATTTTTCTTGGACTACAGAGACCGTTGGTCCTCAGCATTCACCACGTCGTGTCGAATTTTCACCAAAACAAATTAGCATCAACATGATTCACATTTACTGCAGTCACCATTTGTTTCATATCCACTTGGAGGGAAAGATGTCTCAAAGGACAAGGAGGTTAAATGCAGTCTGTTAGCTAAAATGTTGTGACATGGTGAAAAGTCTCCAAAAAATTGTTTTTTGGTACTCTTCGCCTCCCTTCACAAACAGCACAAAGATCTGTTGCAACATCTTCACCCTGAGGCAGTTCAATTTTAAAACGTGTTCATTGTTTTTGCACAGATGCTGGGTTTGAAGCACCCAAACCAGATCAAACAGCAAAATCAGCTCAAAGTGAATATTTAAGAAACACCAGACTTGTGTTCCAGCCTGATTTTCTTCACTGTTTCACAAAAAGAAAAACACTAAAAGCTTCTCAGATGAGATGCTGCGATGCTTCTCTCTCTCAGTGTGCTGATGCACTTAAGCATGAACATGACTTCAGCTGTGTTTTATATCTACCAAGACCTGGAAATAATTTTTTAGGTGATTTTCTTTCATCACAATGTTCCATAGCTTAACTTGGAGGGGGCGTGGCTTAGTACATGTTCTGCAGCTCTCCACTAGGGGGTGTATTGGTTTCTTTCAGCTATGCAGAACTTATTAACCCCAAACTGTCTCCTTGTTAAATTACTGATAAACTTTAGTCCATAATGGTAAAACTTTATTACTGAGGTGAAGCACTGATGAAGAAGTGACACAAAACATCTCTTCTATTTAGATGCATATTTGAGTGCTTTCCTGCCACCAGATAAACATACTTCCCACTAACACATAACCACATGCAGAGACCATTAATAATGAGTGCTGACTGGCTGCTTGCTGCACCGATACCCTGAGTAGTGGTGACATGGGAGGAACTCAGAAAGATAAAAGGCTGTTTATGTGGCACTCTTGCATAGAACATTATGTAAGTATGTGTCAGCAAGTCATGCAGTAAAAATATCAAAACAAAACCTCTGTTGTTATTAAAGATGCTAAACAGACCATTAGCTAGAACACGGCAGGGTGAAACTTGTGGTTTATAGAAGGAGCTGCACTCATCAGGAGATGAGAAAACTCGTATTTGGACCAAATAAACCTCAGCAGTATCACACTTATATGAACAGGCTGGTTAAATTAAATTCAGTTCAGTTATTTATATAGCGCCAAATCACAACAAGAGTCGTTTCAAGGCGCTTCACAAAGTAAAGATTCCAATTGAGTTCAGTTCATTATGCCAATTACCACCACCACCTGGAATGGAGTGGGAATGGACCCCTGACTCCAAACACTATTTATTTCAATATGAAAAAATAATAAAGAATAATAAAATAAAAATTATTTTATAATGTTGAATGTGCATGCTGTCACCTACTCTTTTGGGGTTTATGAACCTAAATCTTTTGTGGACAATGGGCTCTATGCACGCTCCAACTTCCGCATTCCACATAAGACCGCACTCCTATGTCTGGTTGCCATAGTCGCCAGCGAAGCTGTGACATGGCTGAGAGTTTGGAGTTCACCCGGTGCTTCCTGGAGGTTAGTTGCTTATGGCTTTTTGGTCACACGTGTTATTGGTTGAGGTTTTTTAAAAAAAATCGAGAGAACCACTTTTTTCTTTTTTTTCATCTAAACAAAGAGAAAATTTGCCTTACATCATTGATTGTAACTTTTAGTAACTCCAGTAAGCACCGGGTGAACTCCAAACTCTCAGACATGTCACAGCTTCACCGATGACTATGACAACCGGACATAGGAGTGCGGTCTTATGTGGAAAGTTGGAGCATGCATAGAGCCCATGTAACGTCAAGTTAAATGGAGCTCGGCTGGGAGTGGCACCTGGGGTGGCCAATCAAATTCCAGGCCACTCCCTGGACACGCCCCTGCCAATTAGTTACAAGTTACCTAAGAAAACCCAGCAGATTGCATCGAGTCACTGACTTGTGTCAGTGACTTTACAGCAATCCCCATACTGAGAAAGCATGTAGCGACAGTGGACAGGAAAACTCCCCTTAAAGGCCCTATCAGTAATATTCATAGAAATCATGGTAAAAACTGCGACTCTTTAGCGCCATGCAGTTTCGAGTAAGTATTGCAGCTACGGTGGCCCACTCAAAAAGGCAACAACTCCAGCGTTCAGTCCAGCCATCTGGTTCGTTTTTTTATAAAAAAGCATGAGATTGATTTATTTCCAGTCTCTGTAGCCTAACCCACACAAAGCATATAACTACTCAAGCAGGTAAAAAACATTTTTTAATGAGTGTTCAGTCTTAATGCATAATGCCACACATAACCCCCCCTCCCCATCCCCCGACAAGACGATGCG
>SSNS01000021.1:1235811-1269427 GCA_006937985.1 Aphyosemion australe | reverse complement strand
CGCTGTTTTGCCACAGTGGTAAATAAATATTTGAGGTCACCAGCAGGGGGTGCTGCAGCCCCTCCAGCACCCCTACTTCCCGCGGTACTGCAGCCATCTGGTTCGTTTTTTTATAAAAAAGCATGAGATTGATTTATTTCCAGTCTCTGTAGCCTAACCCACACAAAGCATATACTCTACCAATTAAAAAAGCATTTTTAATCATGATTGTTCAGTGTTTGCGCCACGCCTACAAAATGCTGTGCGCAGGACAAGTTTGTGCATTGGATACACAGAATTTGGTAGTAAACAGGTAAAAATATTACACATTGTGGCTTTAAGCAAAACCTTAGATATTGAAAAATACAGTATATGAATGCATTTAAATGTTACATGGCTACAGTGACCTTTTCTTAATTGATCAGAACTACAAAAAAATGTGAGATTTGGTTAAAAATTCATGCCTGACAACAGGAATCATAAATTAAATTAATTAATTAAGAAATAGCTCAATAAATGTTCTGTTTGGGTTTGAGCTGCCAAATGGAACTGGTGAAAATTTTAAAGAAATAAAACAAATAGATCAAAAAGTTCCAGTGTCAATCTATGACCTTACACTTTGTTTAAACCAAGATACCTAAATATCTAAAAGTTGTGAAATGTTCTTATGTTGTTGGCCCAAATGCATTATTTTCTACACAGTCAAAAATAAGAGTAAATCTAAATGATATCAACAGTCACAGGATGGAGCTCCAAATGGAGAGAGAGAGAGAGAGAGAGAGAGAGAGCGGGTGAGAGAGAGAGAGAGAGAGCGGGTGAGAGAGAGAGAGAGAGAGTAAATTAGTCATTTCTGTTAAACTACTGTTTTATTTACACCTACTGAGGGATGAGGAAACACTGAGGCCACCATGTGATAGATTGATTAGAGGTTTGTACAAATAAAAGACAGAATGAGATACTTGTTCTGAACTGCTCCTGCATTGAGAGTTTGCTGCCTGAAATTAAATAATAACACTTAATAATTACAGCCACTATAATTATGAATGAATGAATGAATGAATGAATGAATGAATGAATGAATGAATGGTTTATTTGAACATTTTTGAACATATCTAGACATAATTTCAACCGAACAAAAAACAAACAAGAATAAAACACTAAATAAAAATTACCAGTCAGCATGTTTGGAAATTTTTCAAAATGAAACAGCTCATAAGGACTTTACTTTTTATTTTAAAAACACTAATTGACAAGGTAGCTGGACAGGAAATGTTCTTAAGAAGTTATGAAAACTAGAAGAAATGGGCTGCATGGTGGTAGAGTGGGCAGCACTGTTGCCTTGCTGTTGTCTTGCAGCAAGAAGTTTAAAGGTTTGAAACCCGGCTACGGACGTTTTGTGTGAAGTTAGTGTGTTCTCCCTGTGTGAGTGGGTTTTCTCTGAGTAGTTCTTCCTCTTCCCACAAAAGACCAAAAACATGCATGTCAGGTTAATTGGTGACTCTCAATTGTCCCTTGGTGTGAGTGAGTGTGTGACTGGTTGTCCTCGAGACTGACTGAAGACCTGTCCAGGGTGTCCCCTGCCTCTCTCATGATGACTGCTGGAGAAAAACACCAGCTCCCATGCGACCCTAATCAGGAATCATCATCATCACCTTCAACTTTATTTCTATAGCACGATCCATCGACCAGGAGACAAACCAAAGTGCTGTACATGCATAAAAGAATGAACCCTGCAAGGGTCAACAGAGATATTCATAAAATCAAATAAAAGCAAGAGATATAGATTAAACAACAGAATAAAACAGACAGCTCAATTATCTAAACCAGTGGGGTAGTCTACATTTTTGTAGTGGGTATACTGTGCTTAAAGACAAAAGTACACTGGTCAGCGCAATTTAATCGAGAATTTTATTTTATTTTTTTGCACATTTAACTTTGAGAATATTCTTTAATGCTTATTTTTTAACTGAATAAATGTACAACAAACATTGTAGAACAGTTGGATTTGTACTGAAAACATGGACAGTATAATAGGTCACTCACCTAGAATCTAGGATGGCTTGCCGTTTTTGGACGCATATTTGCAATTTGTTTCTCATTTACTGGTGAAAAAAATAATTTTTTTCTGTTAATATTGTACTTTAAGTTTGTTTATATTAATATTATCATTGGCCACTTTTAAGTGGTTATACGGAAATTCTTCAGCCTTTCTAGTGGTTATACGGCGTATACCTGCGTATGACGTAGACTACACCACTGGCTGTGAGGAAACGCTACAGTATAAAAGTGAGTCTTCATCCAACTCGGCAGTGAAGGTGCTTGTCTGACCTCAAGTGGAAGGTCATTCCACAGCTTAGGGGCCAAGATCGAGAAAGCCTGGCTTCTTTTAGTCGAGCATTTTACACGTGGAACAACTAGTAACTCTTGCTGTGATGATCTAAGCGCATGTGAAGGGTTGTAACGAGTGAGTAACTCAGTCAGTTAGCTTAGAGCACAGCCCTACAGAGACGTAAAAATAAAGACAAGCATCTTAAACCTGACTCAAACAAACTGGAAGCCAATGTAGATGAGCTAAGACAGGTGTGATATGTTCCCGCATTCTGGTGCCAGTCAGGAACCTAGCTGCAGCATTTTGGGCAAGCTGGAGCTGGGCAAGTGCAGCCTGGCTAACTCCTGAGTAAAGGAAGTTGCTGTAGTCTAGGCGTGAAGTAATAAAAGCATGGATTACTGTCTCCAAGCGTGCACTCGACACTAGCGACTTGATCCTGGATAGGCGGCAAAGATGAAAAAAGCAAGAGCGCACCACCCTGTTGATGAGTCTCTAACTTAAGTGACGCGTCCACCTTCACACCCAGATCAGTAACCAGATCCTTCTTAAAGGGAACCAGCAAAGAGAGGTCAATTTCCTGCTTTGAGGCATGATTAACGCTCGGGCTAAAAACAATGACCTCTGTTTTTCCCTTGTTGAAGCTTAAAAAGCTAAAAGTCATCCAGGCAATCCTGGAGTGGCTTGATTGAGCCTGCAGTACCCTGTCTGAAGGGAAAATAGATCTGGCAATCATCAGCATACAGTTGAAAATTGACCTTGTGCTTCCAAAAAAGTGAGCCAAGGTGCAGCAGATAGAGGGAAAACAACAATGGACCCAGAACCAACCCCTGTGGTACCCCCAAGACAGTCTGGCACGGGAGGAAGAGAAGTCACCCAGCTTCAAGCAGAAGCTTCTCCCTGATAGATATGACCTAACCCACTCCAGGGCACGTCCAGTGATCCCCGCACTGCTCAATTTGGGATAATAAGATATTGTGGTCAGTGCATTTACATGCGCATCAGAAAATCGAAGTATTACCCTAAAAAGATTCACATCGTTTTTTTTTAAATGCATGTGAACGCGTTAATCTGGCTGAAGGTGAACTGGTTCTAATTGGGCTGAAGCACCCAGATAATGCGGTAGCAATCTGAATTCATTCTGCATGTAAACGGATCAGCCGAACTGAACCGATTGGATGCTCGCGTTCCCGAAGTGACGCGACCGTAGTAGTGGTCTTCTGATAATATCATCGCCACAAAGTAACACACATAACACCACCAAACAGTGCAGCACGTACCACATAAGCTGTGCTGCAGTGTTGTTGCCCATTCCTTCAGCCATTGTGTATATCCTGTTTCAAATCCATCTGCGTCACTCCCGCCAGCGTTTGTTTACTATTTGTGTTGCTACAAGCTAACTGGAAAAATGTCAACACGAAAGGGCGCATGTCGCCACCTACTGTACTGGAGTGGAACGAACTTCATTTGAGAGGTCAGTTTTCTAATGTGCATGTAAACTAGGTTAAAGACTCCCAGCTTATTACCATAAGATAAACCTGGATCAACTTAGATGTTGATACTGCACATGCAACCGCACTTAGTGTTGAAAGCTGCTGAGAGATCTAATAATAGCAGAATCACAGTGTCCCCTGAGTCGTTAGCTAAGAACACATCATTTAAGAGCAGACTCAGCACTGTGCTCAACTTTAAAACCAGACACACAGGAATGAACAGTTCAGGTGAGTGAGTGAGTGAGTGAGTGAGTGAGTGAGTGAGTGAGTGAGTGAGTGAGTGAGTGAGTGAGTGAGTGAGTGTGTAAGTGAACTAGAAAGTGCATTTACACCTAAAATCACAAACATTTTGAAAGTCTTTTACGTTTTTGTTTTTTCTTCAGGATCCTTACGCAAACTGAATATTTATCCTTTTACATGTTGGATGTGTTTGACAAACATTTGATGCTCTGAGAGGAAAAGACACCAACACACAGCGAATGAATCCATTAAAACTGGCATTTCGTTTCTGCTGTTGCATGAATAAATCTGTCTTTCTGATGTCTTCGTTAGAATAGATGCCAAGGTCAAATGATTTATATGGAACATTAAAACTAAACAAAGCCAAGCAAAAAGCCCTACAGTAAAGTCTAACAAGCAGATAATAATAGATTATGTGTTGTATCACGCCCACGTCGCACCTCTGACCCTTATTTTCTGCTCACGCTGACAACTAAATGTTAGCTGCATTGGTGTAATTGTGTCTTTTCAACTTTAAAGAGAATCCCGACACTCAAGTTTCTTCTTTTCTGTCTTTTTGCCCGGCTCTCCCGCCCGCCCACCACTTCCTCCTTCTCTTCTTCATGCTTTGGTCCTTCCTCTGTTTTCCGTTATCCCTCCTCCGCTTTGATTTCGCTACCCACAGGAACTTCCGGAAGCATCTTCGGATGGTGGGCAGCAGAAGGATTAAAGCACAGAGTGAGTCAGATGTGTGTTTGGTTGACATGTTTGTTCAAACTGACTGTGATGTTATTCACCCCACCATCATCACTTATATTTCCTTACTTTGTGTGTGTGTGTGATGTAATCGTGCATGCGTGTGGCACCCACCGCTGATTAAGCCTTTTGGATCAGGCAGAACTTTGTGCATGTTTGTACGTGTGAGCATGTAAAATGTGCTGAGACTTGTTTCTGTTGTATTTATGTGTGTGTGCTTTTATTTTGGTGGTTAGAAGCTTTTTTGTAAACTTTTAAAATACATTAAATGCAATTAAAGATGCAGAAAAGTAGCCTGGCAAGCCATCCTATATATGTGTATATATAGTCTGGCCACGAACCATTGACGGCTCTCAGTCGTGAGGCGGGATCTACGGTTGTCTTTCAAAATGTCAGCATGCAATTGGATAGCGCTAGGACCAATCAGAGTGACGAACAACATGACGTAATCACGGCGACGGAAAAGCGGGAGGCTTTAATAGCGTCTAGCTTCAATGATTTCTGTCGTTTTTGTATAAAAACATGTGAATATCAGGTGTACTGGGACATTGCACTACTTTGTTTGATAAAAATAAGAAGCCGCTAAGTATAGCCGACAGACTTACGCACGTTGGAGTCTAAATAATCCAATGTTGATGACAAAGCCGTTTCAAACGAACGTGTTTTCCGAGTTGCCGCCATCTTGCTTGGGTTCGCGGCGTTCGCGGCCGCAGCGCTGACGTCATCGGCTACTCCCGCTCTGTGATTGGCCCATGATATAGAGCGCTGTGATTGGCCCAACCAAAACTATAGCGAGTTGTGATTGGATAGACACAGCAGTGGTTTGGGCTGCGAGGGTTCCAATGAAGCGTGCCTAGACCAAACTCTGCAAAGCAAGAATTGGTCTAGTTCACTAGGCTAGCAGAAAAGATCATTGCTTGCAACTTTGGAAGGAAGTTTTTGCTCCAACTAATAAAAAAAACGTCTTGAGGAAAGTAAACTTTATAGATGAAGACTCAAAACAGGACAACTAGCTATAGTTTTTAAAATGTTGTGTCATAATTACCTAAATGATCATGCCTGTAAATTGTACTTCCTCAGAGTAAAATTAGTATTCCGTAAAAATCAGTTAAATCTCCAAATTAGGATTTTATCTGCTTCAGTCATTTATAGATCATTTCATTTCCGCACGTCCGTGCACAGTTTTGAGTGAAATGACATTTTCTTTATCTGATGGTGCGGCATATAAATGTCAAAATTATAATGAGAAATTAGAACTGGACCCTAGACAGCCTGAGGAAATTATGACACAAATTAGATTAAAATATAAAAGACCATAAAACCAAAACTATCAAAACTGAAAAAGATGTCAAAAAATCCCAGTATTAGTGATGTGACCACACAATCATTTCAATACTTAGGTTTAATACCAATTATATATTTACATAAAGGCTAGTAGAAAGAACAGCCAATAAAATAAAATCGCCACCAGGGCTAATGTCATCTATGATCATATCAGTATGAATTTTAATATTGTGTGTGTGAAAAAACAGTTTTATACAGCTTTTTTATTAGGTAGTCAAACTAAATAATAATAATAATAATAATAACAATAATAATTTATTATTATTATTATTATTATTATTATTATTATTATTATTATTATTTGAAATATTCATTTTAAAATTTTGGTAACAGTTTACAAAAAGGGTCCCTTTATTAATGTTACTTAGTGCATTATTAAGCATTAATAAATTATTAACAACTGCTTATTAATGTTAACATTAAAGTGGACCTAGAATGCAGTTAATCAACAATCTAAAACAGAGCTTTGAGCCTCTAAAAAGCATAAGAAATGTTCTTTTGGCTTTCATCTGTCCCAGGAGCCCTGATACAGGCCATTCTAAACCCCCTAAACCAGACCTGCTGTGAAAAGAGCTGTTGACCCCTCCCACTCGGCCAGGACATGAATATGATAATGAGCTGCTTGCTGATTGGTTGGTTTCCCCAGAAGGCTCGACTCGATAATTTAAGATGGCGACTGCACGTTTCTTGTTTATGAATGTGCTTCTGTAGCAGACAAACAGAGCTAAAACACGTTGTTTTACAAGAATTATTCTCATGTCATGTTGTGTTTTCATATATTTATATTTTAAAGACTTATTTGTCCGTGAAAAGTTCATCAACGCTGCATCAGCCGAGGTACTTCCTTAAATTTGAAGCACGTAATCGGTAGTCTAACACTACTGGTTAGTTTAAGGGCCGTGATATACTTGCTGTTTAGCGACGCGTATGCGTGTTTAAAATTGCTGCCACAGCTTGCGTTGATTTGAAGCATCGTTTGTGCGCGTACCCCAAAATGAACGCGACGCGACGCGCCTGAATGCTGCAATATACGAGCAACCAGTAGGTGGAGTTGACAAAACGAGCGAGACACACTCACCATGGTGACTCCATCTCTGGTTTAGAGGTCTTTCACACCATCTACGATACCGCTGCTGTCTTTTTTTCTGCTGTAGTCTCAAAATTAACCAGATTTTAGCTCTTTTATTGACGCTATGTTTGTTTTGGTTTCCCCGGCTCTCTATCCGGTCTGAGTACGCTTGTTTTCCCCCTAGTGGAACACTCCGGTACTACAACCAGTGCAGCGCTGTATAGCAGCAAGTATATGAACAAAGACGCAGCCTGCTGCCTGCGCCAACGCGAGGTTAAACAGCAAGTATATTCCGGCCCTTACTCGGCACTCAGTTTCCTATTGCACGGATTTTAGGGGGCGGGGGGCGGGCTTAGCAAAAAAATAAAAATAAAGACGTATCGCTTACATTATATCACACTACATGATAAGACAATCACTTATACGGATTTCCAAATAAATCATACATAATTCCTGAAAGGGGAAAACTCTGGATTGATCTGAATATTGTGATCGTTAATAAAGGGTTCCTTTGTTTATTAATGCTTAATAATGCACTAAGTAATGTCAATAAAGGGACGCTTTTTGGGAAGTGTTACCAAAATTTAAATTTTTAATGATTTATTATTTTCTTCTTCTTCTTCTTCTTCTTCTTCTTCTTCTTCTTCTTCTTCTTCTTCTTCTTCTTCTTCTTCTTCTTCTTCTTCTTCTCATCAGTATTGAACTGTTAAATCTTCAAAAACATTTTGTCTTGTTTGTGAGGTCTTACTAATGTGAAATAGTTTCAAGCTTGGGTCTCAAAGGTTTAAAAATGGCATGACATCATAATGTTTGCTGTGTTATGATAAATATTGTGATATTTTTGATATACCCCAAACCATATTTGCTCAAAATTACAGTAATAAGCTGTTTCAAATTCTTTCAAGTAAATATTTAAGAGCTTTTAATGAAGAGCTAATTCTATAAGTGAGACACTTAATAAAGCATTGTATCTACACTGATGATTTTACCAACAGAAGCCAGAAATTAGCTGTCTGTTTGTGTTTTGTCTCATTTATTTGTTGGTTTGTAGATGTAGACAGTATTTGTGGAGATTATGGGGCTCGTTCTTTATATATTTGTGCTGCAACGGTCTTGTGTGTTTGTGAAAACGAGAGTGTAAAGGAAAACACCAGTTTGCAGGCTTGTTAGTGTGTGTGTGTGTGCGTGTGTGTGACTATCTCTCCTCGCCTGCACTAGCGTTCGCTGAACGTAGATCGAAGAGTTTCAGCCGTTCCTGGAGCGATCCCACCCCTGTCAAGACTGACTCTCCTCATGAACCCAAAGACAGTGAGTTAACACAGACTCACACATGTGCACGTACAGAGACACACCCACACAGCTACTGCTGAAGCTTCTGGTGGCAAAGCTCAGGGTGGAAAACATAAAGCAAAAAACAAGGAACAACAAAATGTGCATGAAAAAATGCAGTTTAATCCCATTAGTGATTAGACCTGTGCAAGACTCCCATGAAACTCTGATCAATATTTAAAGTGGTTAAAGGGGACACATTATGACATTTTGTAAAGTTTTGATAGTTCTATAGTTTATGCAAAACTGTTCTGTTCATGAAGTTTTTGCATGAAACTCCTTTCAAATAAAAGCAATTTCAGCTGTTTTATTCTTGTTATTCTCATTTAGTAACCTGTGCCTCACTAACATTATTATTGATGAAAAAAAATTGCTTAGGCGCAAATTATCTTGAATGATTAAAATGCGATTAATCAAGGTTAATAAATTACAAAGCCTCTAATTAATTAGATTAATTGCTTTAACCAAGTCCCACCCCTAGTTTTTTACCTCCACTTTAAAAAACGGTGCAGTGACTCCCTTCCTTCCACTGACCAGACGCCCTTGGTGTGCCGGTTGTTCAAGCTGTCTTAAAGCTGTCAATCAGGTGCCGGTCGAACACCTGGGACTGACATGCACCTGGCAGCTCTTGAAGCTTAAAGCACGAGTCAAACAGAAGAACATGCCACAGGATTTTGGCACAATTTGGTGGCTGCATGCATCCCACAGGTTTAGCTGTGTTTATCATCCCATTGATGCACAAAGTTATACCTAATAGTGAACTCAGCAGGCTTTTCAACAAAATCAAATCAAATGTTATTTATATAGCACTTTCCACAAACCTTAGCAGCAGCACAGTGTTGAACATCACATCAAGAAAATAGTAATCATAAAATGAAATAACAAAAACATTTAAATCACATTCTCAGACAAAATGATGAGTATGAACAAAATAGGCATCAGGTCAAAAACTTGATCCATGTTGGAAGGCTAACAAGTAAAAGTGAGTCTTGAAGTGTCGGAGCGGGTTTGACGACTATTGGCAGGCCATTCCAGAGGGTTGCTACTAAAGCTGAAAAGGCTCAATCTCCTCAGACCCTGGGACAACCAGCAGTTCTTGCTCAACAGAGCAAAGAGATCTAAATGAGACACGCCTGTGCAGCAATGCAATATGTGGGAGCATTGCCCTGCAGGGCCCTAAACACATGCAGGAGTATTTAGCCTGGTAGTACAGCAGAAGCCAGTGCAATGATTCTAACACAGGAGCTCCCCCTCCTAGTCCCAGGAACCAAATTCTGCACCAATTAATATAAGCTTTTCAGCCAAGAAGCATTGTTGAAACAAGTAAATAATCCAAAATCTCCTTATGTTACTAAAAAGCAGACGCTAAGATTTTATTATAAACATTTGGTTCAACGACGCAAAAACTACATAAAAACAGTAAACGGAATTTAGTTTTTTTGGAAGTAATAAGAGAAATCCCTCTGGCTGCTACGGCGTTATGATGATAAAAATACCAGTTGGCAAATTAATTCATATTCTAATATATTTATATTCTCAGCATAAGTTTAATACAAACTGTTAGAATGTGCTTAGAAAATCTAATATTTCTAGAGTTAATTTTTTTCTTTGCACCCACACATATTGGCCAAGAGATTTATTACAGCATCACACTCACTCTGTGCCTCATCACTAATTCCTTTTTATACACGAGTTGCACATAAAATCACTAAGAAGCAATTTGTTAGTGAAATGCAATCCCTAAAGATAATCTGTCTGGTAAGTAAAACTTCTAAAAAAAGGAGTTTGAAGGAAAGTGATGTCTTGTGATAATAAAAAAACACAGGCTGCACTGGAAATCTGCCCTATAATGACAGAAAATTACAGTTGCACACACACACACACACACACGCACACACAAACTGACTGTGTTTGTTGTTGACTCTGACCCTGTCCATCTGTCTTCCTATGACCGTGGGTCTTTCTTCAACTTTGTGATGCTCTCTCGTTCTGTGAGTACAGAGTGTGTGTGTGTGTGTCTGAGTCCAAATGTATCAGCTGGATCTGATGTTATAGAGAAGGTTTGTGCGTCTCTTGTGCATTTTGCAGAGCTTTGGTCATGTGACTTAGCACACACTGTCTGCATGCCGTTTGTCTACGTTGATGTTCCAGTTTGTGGTTTCAGTTTTTGGTTCCTCCACCTCCATCGATGTCTCTGTGTGTCCGTGTTTGATGAAAAATGAATGAACTGTTAACGGTAGAATCATGTCTTTTTCCTCCTCCTTCATAGGGGCAGGTATCCTTCTCTTGTTTCTCTGGTTACACTGTGAATCGCTCTTTTCTTTCCTTATTTCATGCTCTTTTTCTGCATCAGCTCCTCTTTAGAGATTTACTACTAGATGCTGTGAAAAGTTTGACTTCATTTCTCTTTCTGGGACCCTGCATCCCCTATAGATGACATTACCCTCTCATATTATAGTATTTTATTTTGTTCCACTTAGATCTGTTTTTATTCATAATGGAGTCTCTTAAGAATTACTCCATCCATCCATCCATCCATCCATCCATCCATCCATCCATCCATCCATCCATCCATCCATCCATCCATCCATCCATCCATCCATCCATCCATCCATCCATCCATCCATCCATCCATCCATCCATCCAGACCCCTTGGACAGGTCATCATTTCCCCTAAGAAACACACAGAGACAGGCAACCAGTCATGCACTCACAGCCAAGGACAGTTTAGAGTCTGCAGTCAAACTAACATGCATGTTTTTGGTCTGTGGGAGGAAACCAGAGCACCAGGAGAAACCCACACATGCATGAGGAGAGCATGCTAACTACTTGTTAAAACATCTAAAGCAATGCTTGATTTTATGTCTACAAGATACTAATCTGAAACAGCTAGAGGGAAAAAATGTCCAACTCCAAAAAAGCTCAGGTCTCTGCAAGTTATTAAGCGATTCAAATAATGAAAACATTTTCAAAACCTTTAATCAGCATCATGTTTTATAAAATAATATACATCATGAGCGGAAGTCATGGATATGAATTAATGCAAGCAATCAAAACAAAAGAGCTGGGGCCTGCATGTATTTAACTGCAGTTACACAAACACATGCAGATGTGTCAAACCGTTTACACACACATGGAGCCAAACATATTCTTTTGTACATTCCAATAATTATGGAATCGAGCGCACATGAGGGAATACCAAACACATTCCCTATATGCCTCTATTTAAATATGCTAATTTATGCAAAGTAGCCCAGATCCTTGTCTTTGCATGGTCAAAAATGGTGTCTATTTACTCAGAAATGACATGAAACATTGCAAAATTTGAGTTGGAGACACTTCTAAATTAGGTAGAGGTATGTCACATGATGTTAACTGCACCAGCAAAATACACTAAGCATCAACGCTGTTGGAACGCCCAGAGCAGCTCAGGACGGCTTCACGGCAATGCAAAGCAGAGAGAATTAGACTCAACAAGCATTTACGTGTTATAAAACTCTCATTTCTTAATGTTATACAGCATTTACACTAATGAGTGCTGAAATGCAACGAGGAAAGGGGGAGGCTGAGGTGCATGAATTTGTAGACATACAGTTAAGACCGACCCTTACTGAGAATGGAAGAGCGCTCTGAAACTCTAGTTTAACACCTGCATCAATGACTAATAATGATGTCATTAATACGGGATGATGTTTGGAGGTGCAGGGAATTCATGCACATCAGGGGGAGTTCATTTGGACTACTAAATGAATTAACATCCCACACCGTGACAGCTAGTCACGCTCTGGCTGCAGCTCAGAGCACAGTTCTAACAGGATTGTTTGCATGGACATAAAATCCTCTTGGTCTCTACAGTAAATAAACGCTGTCTTCACACTGAATTGTTTGCAAAATCCTTTCATCATTGTCAATCTTAGCTCCCACTCAGCCCTCGCACCTGTAACATTAAGCTCACCTGTTAGCCACCCAGTAATTACCCCTGCTTCTGGGTTTCTTTGCCAGATCATCCTGTTCCTTGCGCTGCTTTCCTCTAGCGTTGTTTTCCTGCTCCGTTGACTTCCTCGTGCTCCAGCTTTCATTAGATTTTTTCTTTCTTTGCTGCCGTGTCAGCGTTTTAATTTTCCTCACGTGTTTGAGCGAAGTTGTCAACCTCTGTCATCTTTATAAAAAAGAACAAGTCACGACACTGAAGCTTTTACAAGCGTAATAAACCTGTAAAAAGCTGTCAAAGCTGAAAAGAATAAAGAGAAAAGTTGCTTTTTGACAAGTAAACACAACTCCCTGAGGTCAGCTGTGACTGAGGTCAAACCCAACACGATTAGAACTTCAGAACACTCGTTTTTTATTTCATTTTCAGAGTCTTTTATTTCCAGATGGTTATAAGAGACATAATGAGACACATGACTCCAACTCTCAGTCTGTGAGACAGGAACTACTCTTGTAGCCCTCCAATAAAGCATTGCTACAACCTGAGGACTGAATAGCACTCGCTGACATGACAGTTGACTTGGAGCTTTATTCTAATGAATTTCCTTTATATTTCGACCATGTGCAGCTTGTAGAGATCCCCAGTCTTTGTGAACTGGTTATGAAAATACCACAGCCTGAGCGATGCACCAGGTGGTGAGGGTAACATATTTGCAGCTGGTGTACTGGATGGTTTTTTCATATAAGACCCTTTTAGAAGCACTGTCCTGCTTTTCTTGCTCTTTCTATTTATTCCCTTTTCTTTTCCTCCACAATCTACAGCGTTGGACTCATTCTCCCCACATTTCTCTCCTTTTTTGTTTTCTCCATCACTCTTTGCCTCCAAGCATCTCCAGATTCATCCTTATTAGCTGACACCTCAGTGTTCACCTGTGTCTCATTTTCTCCTCCAGGTGGAGATCTGCAGACGTCCAGCGGCCCCCTGGAGGAGGGAGGCCTTGACGACACCGTAGACTGGGAGGAGGAGAAAGAGATGGAGAGGCTGGCTTGTGAAGGAGACGACTTTATTCCTCCTAAAATCATGGTGAGGAGTCAGAAGGATTTGATCCGATCTGAGTAAATACTTTTGGAGTGCGGTGTCAATGAAAGTCGTGATAATTCTAAAATATTTAAATACACTTTTGAAAACCAACCTCCCAAATCTGAGATACAGTTGAGTCATTTTTCAAAGAAACACCCTTGGATCACTAGATAAGTGTGTGTTTTATTGTTGTGGGTGTTCCCTGACTGTTGTTTCTGATTTGTGTCAGACAGTTTAGAGTAAAAGATCAACATTGTGGAGAGAATAAATAGAACAGATGAATGACAGAATTAGTGTCAGAAAATTTACCGAGAGGAGTTTTAATACTCAGCACAAAAACCAGCTGATGGGTTTAGGACCAACACAACAGGGGGGAAAACAACATGAATAATCTGCAGTCGATAACAGTTTTCTATTTACTAAGAGCAGTTTAGCACATTTCTTATCTTTTGCGTTCATATTCCAAAAGCTGATAACGGTTTTCATGCAGCTGTGGAGGTCAAGTGCAGGCTGAGTTTATGTAAATTCCTCCAAAGCTCGGTCCACAGTGATGGATTGTTTGTGCCTTCAGCGAAGAAGAGTTTCCTCGTAGCTGAAGGCACAAACAATCCATCATGTTGCACAGACATCGGTTTTTTTAACAATCCTCAAATGTGTCAGTCACTCATGGAAAAGGAGTTTGTATTACTTTATAAAAACGATAATAAAACACCCTTCAAAAATTCATTTTTACTAACTTATCTATAAACTGACTACATTTTGAGTTAAAGAACATGATTGGGATTGGTCCATTATCTTGTGTTTTTAACCCTTTCCACCCATGTTCTGTCTTTCTGTCACCTCCAGCTGATCTCCTCCAAGGTTCCCAAGGCAGAGTACGTTCCCAACATAATCCGAAGGGACGATCCGTCCATCATCCCCATCCTCTATGTGAGTCAAGTGCAGCTGTGCAGACAGATGAAGTTTATCATCTCTTCTAATAAAGGCACTTTTCCCCCTAAGTGGTTGCTAACATGATTTATGTAAACGTCTCTTCTCTAGGACCATGAGCATGCAACCTTTGATGATATTTTAGGTAAGTTTTATTGGTGACTACACTTTTGTACTACACTCTAAAAATGAAATGTTGAATTTACTTAACCAAATTTTGTCAGCTGGTTCCACTAAACATAGTTGCTTAAATCTAAAGAGTAATATTAATTTTCTTTAACATCACAATGTATTTTACTCTTTACATTTAAGCAACTAGATTTAGTGGAACCAGTTGACATAACTTGGTTAAGTAAATTCAACATCATCATTACACAAACATTTTCTCCTTTATTTATTTCATTCAAAAAATTCAAAATGCAAAAAAAAAAAAAAATAAAACAAAATAAAATAAAACAATAAATCAAACAAACAATTTGAATGAAAAGGGACAGAAAGAAGAAATATCGTATGTTAACTGCCCCTATTTACAAAACCAAACCTTTTAATAATACATCCATAATTTTCTCAAGAAACAACAAAACAAAACACAGATTCATCAAACTATATTCTTGTAGTTTACAAACCTAATCAGACACTATCTTAATTTAGATTATTGTAATTCTGTAATACACTCGATTTAATACATTTTTTAAATATATTTAGTGACTTTGATTCTTTTATGTCCTTGCTAAGGTTGTTCCATAATCTCACACCATTTACAGAAATAGACATCTCCTTCATTCTGGTTCTAAACATAGGTTTTTTAAATACTTCAGTTCCTTTTAACATATAACTACTGACTCTTTTTTCAAACATTTCTGAATGTTGGTGGGTAAAGTATTTGCATTTGCTTTATACATTGTTTGTAATATTTGCATATCAACTAAATCATAAAATTTCAGTAATTTATATTTGATGAATAATGGATTGGACGGATCTCTACAGCGACTGTTATTAATGATTCTCAATGCTCTTTTTTGTAAAATAAACAGTGGTTGTGCATGAGTTTTACATGTGGATCCCCATATTTCTACACAGCAAGTTAAGTATGGAACAATCAGTGAGTTATACAATGTCAGCAATCCAGAACTATTGCGTAAAAACTTGACTTTATGTAGTACTGCGATGGCTTTGGCAATTTGACCTCTGACATAACCTATGTGTGACTTCCAAGTGAGAGCTTCATCAATTATGACTCCTAAAAATTTGGTTTCTTTCACCCTTTGAATTTCCATCCCACCTATTTTTATTGTTACATCCTTGTTTTTTTGTCATTAAACAATATAAAATTTGTTTTGTTAAGATTCAGTGAAAGTCTGTTTATATCAAACCAGTTGTTAACTTTTATCAGTTCATTATTTATCACTCTAGTTACTTCATTAATATCTGACCCTGAATAGAATAATGTGTCATCAGCAAATAAAACAGTACCGAGTAGCTTAGATACATTTACAAGGTCATTAATAAATAATATGAACAGTTTAGGTCCAAGGACCGACCCTTGTGGCACACCATCTACTATTATTTAACTTTTGGAGTCAACACGACTCAAGACAGCGCCAACTGGCATTACCAAACACAAAAATGACTATAAATCAGACAGTTCTTTAGAATTTGAGCTAAAGTCTGATTTCGTAGTAGCTGAAAGTCATTCACAATGTAAATTAGTACTAACAGACTGGGCAAGATAATTTTTTTAAAACTTTGCCATTAACTTTTAAAGGTGTGGAACACTTAAAAAACATTTTTAATGCATGTTGAACATGAAAATAGTCTCCTACACCTATCTCCTGCTTTAGCTTCTGATAGAAAATAGACGGTGAAACGCTAGGATTTGAAAGTCCTGACAGATCTACGTCACACTGTCATTTAACATTCATGGACTCACCCATCTTGACTCACAACGGGGAAGGCTGTCCAGGAAACAGCAGAGAACATCTTGGCTAGTAGAAGCTAACCGTTAGCATTAGCATCTCCACCACACGGCAGAACTCCTTCAGGCTTGTGTTATTTGTGGAGATAAAACATCAACATTGCAGAGCAAACAGAGTCAGTGGTAGAGTCATGTTGCTGTTAGCCAATCAGAGAAGAGATGTCCAAATATCAGGAAATAAGACTCCAAATCCTGTCGTGTTACGCTCTCCTCTGATGTGTCATTCTGCTAGTTCCTGAAAAAAGGGCTTCTGAGATCCACTTGCAGAAAGGCAGATCCTGGTTGTGTTATTAGCATGAAATACGATTCAGATAGACTATACGAGTGTGTTTGTACACGTCTCTTTTGTCTCCTGCTGCATCTTTGCGTTTGTTCTTTGTGCGATTCAGGACTTATCCAAACTGTTCCCTGCTTCCTAACAGCCCTGATAGTCGTTAGCACCCACTGACCCCAAACAGGATGAAGCAATTTCACAAAATTGAAAATGACTAGAAATAAATGAGTGGCATGAGATCATGTCTGTAAAGGAGATTAAAAGATTAGATGAGTTCCTTCATCTGTGCAGGAGACAAGCCACCTTTAGTCTTTAGTGTGTGCAGCAGTTTGCCTGAGGTGTTAACGTCTCCGACTCAAACTGCTCTGTGGAAATTAATGGTCAGGAAATTGGTTCAAGGATAAATCACTCATGCACACGAATCTCCAGATGATAGCATAGCCTCTACTCATAAATGCAGGTTCAGATTTAGTTAAATCTTCTGGATAATGACAGTTTTTAATTCACAGTCTGTATTCTTGAAGATGGTAGAAGCGTTCACGCTTGTTGTTCTGAGAGGAAGCTAACATGGTGTAGTTGAGACGATCCTTTTAAATCTTTATTTGCACGTGTAAATATAACCACTCTGTTTGACTTTCATTGATCTGATTTATTTTATTTCGACACTTACTACTGCCCTGCGTGCACGCTGTCAAGTTTAATTTGAATTTACATCTTGGGTTGGTGTTTTTCACTGTCTTTTACTACTCCTGCACTTGAACTCACTCTCCAGAGATTCTCTTTTTAGTGCTCGTCTCCTTCTCTCCGTGCAATTTCCTCTTTTTTATCCTGTTTTACCTCTTGTGCTCTTTGTCATTCACGTCAATCTCTCTCTTTCATGTTTTTTCTTGTCCACAGAGGAAATAGATAAGAAGCTCACAGCATACAGGAGAGGAAGCAAGTTTTGGAGGATGCTTATCTTTTGTCAGGTGAGATAAACAAGGAGACAAAAACAACAACATAAATCCCACAGTTTCTACACGTGATGCCTTCTATCCCGCTGCACTGCTGTACACTCGTGTTTGTTTCATAGGGAGGCCCTGGTCATCTATACTTACTGAAGAATAAAGTGGCAACATTTGCAAAAGTGGAAAAGGAAGAAGACATGAGCCAGTAAGCTGCTGCTTCATTTGAGTCCAACTGGCAAATATGAAAAGTCATATTTTTGTTTATGAGCTGCAAACAACCAGAAAAAATACACTTTGTTAAGTAAACTGATGACTTCTGGCAGCAGCCGATCTGTGTTTTCACTTCCTAAAAATAAAAAGGTTCTGCAGCCTGTAGCTCTAGGGTCACGCGCAGCCTTTTAGGACCCAAAACAACAAGAAAATTCATTTAATCAATTTTCATGACTGCTGTATAGATTCATTTTCTTGTTTTTTGTCCAGTTTATAGCAAATAAGTCAAAGGGAAAGCAGTGGAAAAAGATAAATTTGTTTATTTTATGTGAAAAAAAAGTATAGTTTTACACACGCGTGTGTAAAACTATACCCTTTATACAGACCATCATAAAACTATACTTTATACTTTAACTGCCGTTACATTTGGGACATTTAAATAAGACTTGCAAACAGTTCTGATAGCAATTAAAAGAAAAAATAAAGGCTTTTCTTTGACGAAAATGTAATACATTTTTAAATAAATGATCGCCTCTTTTATTCCAGAAGAAATTCAGTAAGCCACATTTTTATTATTGGCGACAATAAAAATCAAGCAAATGCTTAAATATTTCAAAATGGGATGATTTTTCACAATAATAGAAAAGGCTCACAGGCTTCCATAGTTCCATGTTTATGAATAAGAAAATAAATTCTCCATCTTCACAAGAGTTTGTCTCAAAATAAATGTCAAAAATGGGTTCTATAATTTCACATTTTTTTTATATGACACTTAAAGACTTTATTTCAAGTTTCAAGTTCATTTTGTGGCTCTGGGAATAAAATATAATGGCAGTAAAAACCGAAATAGCTGTTATGGTTATAAAAGCTGCAGACTCTTGAGTTAAAGGATCACAGAAATTTAATTAAATAAATAAATCAGCAAGACACAAACTATCTTTCTGGGATGCAAAGATGCTCATTGATACTTTGCAACATTATTTTGCCACATATGAAAACCGAAACAACTCCGATGCATGAAAGTCAGATTTTTTATTTATTTATTTTTTGCTTCTGCTAAATGTCATAAACTTTGTGTATGATGGACATAAATGCAGGCGCAGGCAGACAGGTGATTACTAATCTTTTATTCATGGGAGCAAAAAGTGAACATGAGCCCAAAGCAGCTTTTAAAATGACAAGAATCAAGCAAACAAAGGAAACCAGGGAGGATTTTAGTAAATTATAGGACCAGGTGAGGAGAAAGCAAATGAAAACATTAAATTAAAGCCATACTGTGCAACTTTTTAATATTTTAAATAATTTTCTTGAGCCAGTATGTGCTAAAATTACTCTTTACAGGGTTAATGAAATGTCACTCAGACCTCCACCGCTCTCTGTGGCCAGAATATCACACTTGCAACTTCAGAGTGCCGGTCCAGGCCTGGCACTGCAGTCTGCTTCCAGCATGTTTCCTGCATGTTTTAGATCATGAACACAGCTGATTTGTTTGATTTAGTGATGAACCGCTCCTGTAGACACTAATGAAGGCTGAGGAGACATTTCAGCAGTTAGATTAAGGTGTTAAAAAGACGAACGCACAGCGAGGAGATAAGTTTCCCTTTTGGTTCTACTAAATGGACACTAGGGGGTGCTAAAAGCAAGCCAAAACTGCATAGAATTCCTTTAATACAGAATATAAAACAAGAGCATGACACCAAACCAGGATGATCATAACTGAAACAGAAACAAGAACGAGGAAATACAGAAATCATAGGAAGAAGAGAAAAAGATGTTTTAAAAAATATAATAAAATACAACACAAAGCTCTACAGAGCTCTTCAAAAGATTAAATCAACTGTCTTAATGCTGCATGTAAAGAATCCCAATGTGACATTTAGTCTTTTTCCCTTTTCAGATTCTGGAGGAGATTGAGTCGGTTCATGAGTAAAATCAACCCAGAACCAAATGTGATCCACATAATGGGATGCTACGTTCTGGGGAACCCAAATGGAGAAAAGGTATAATCACATACTAACACACAACAATACACTCACACGCCTAAAATAAGATTTCACTTAAGTCCCACGAAGGATGATTCTGCAACAAGGTCACAAAGATGGAGGAAAATATTGATTCATGTGAAAATAACAGATTTTTTTTGTTCAGGTTGTGTAAAAAGGTAAAAATGTTTCATTTCCATTGATTTTAATAAGCAAGCCCTTCTGAAATGACACAAATATGAGAACTTTAATACGTTTTAATTTGTATGTCAGTTTTATTCAACACCACATCCTGACAATGAATAAAGACATGACATTTTTTTCTGATTTAGTTGTAATAATCAGCACTGAGCCGTAGCACCAAATGAGGACATAATTCAGCTCTGGAGGACTTGATTCATCTGTCTTTTCTTCATATTTTGCTTCCAAGGAGCCAGAAGGCTTTGGAATAATTCAAGGTGTTCAGGCCCAACATTTGTTTCAGGGTTTCTGGAGATCTCTTAAACATTTTCTCTGGCCTTTGGTGACTCTGGCACTTTCATCACCTCAGTAAAAAACATGTTCTAGACCAGTTTAGAGTCTAACTTATAGTCTCATTTAAAACAAATGCATAAGCACTAAAATCTAAAGACATGCTAATGTCTGAATTAAGCCATACTATGCAACTTTTTCATATTTTTAAATCATTTTCTTGAGACAGAATACTGCACTTGCAACTTCAGAGTGCCGGTCCGGTCCCTGTTGGACTTAGTAAAGTGGAGCTGACATGCCTGGCTCTGCAGTCTGCTTCCAGCATGTTTCCAGCATGTTTTAGATCATGAACACAGCTGATTTGTTTGATTTAGCGATGAACCGCTCCTGTAGACACTAATGAAGGCTGAGGAGACATTTCAGCAGTTAGATTAAGGTGTTAAAAAGACGAACGCACAGTGAGGAGATAAGTTTCACTTTTAGTATCACTAACTGGACACTAGGGGGTGCTAAAAACAAGCCAAAACTGTAGAGTATCCCTAAAACGTTTCATTTTAAAAGAGGGCTGCAGAGGAACAGTCTTGGGAGTCTCTCACAGGCTGAATTTACCAAAACTAGACTCATGGATTAATTATCACCCCCTAGTGGCTGGTTGCAGTATAGGCTTTTTAAACCTGCTCTCTCTGTATAAACAAACGGGACATTTTTCTGACTAAAAAGTAAAAATACACATCAAACTATTTTTATTGGTTCATATACTTCTTGCCTTGATTATGTGTATTTAAATGTTATATTTTTCCTGAGATGTTGTTAGTTAATTAATGTTTAAAACTACCATGATCATGAACAGGTGGGATTTTCAGCCCCCCATCCTGAGTCTACAAATAAGGCACGGCAGCACCTGTAAACTGACTGAAGAAGCTGTCTGGTCTATCTTCATATATCTATGTCTCTATTTATTGCACATAAAAAATAAAACTTCACAAACTGATTCCAAACTTCTTTTTTGTTTTACTTTCAAACCTCTTTTTGTTCTCATTTTCTTCATTTTTATTCTGCCTGCGTCTGGTTTCTAACCCCTGCCTGTCTAACCATCAGCATGCTCTCCACCGCTGTTTCCTCCTCCACCTGTCTGTGTGACTTTTATCTCATGTGTCTGAGTAATGTCTCTGCATTAAGCCGAGTACCACAGATGCCAAATGATGCTGCAGCTCTCTAAACTTGGTGTGAAAATGTATTAAGACACACAGCGACAGGTTTCAGGGCAAAGAAAGGAAACAAAACAATCCAAATGCACGGAGCTGGCGCTCACACGGACAGCCCATCGCCTGCAGTGTTTGACTGACCTGACTGTCTGTTCCTGTCATGTCTGCCAAACAGCGCTTTGTTATATAAAGTGGATCTCTCCGGGATTGATGGACAGTCTGCAGAACAGATTGCACATCAGTCGTTTCTCCACCTCAACCAACACGCTAGCCTTTATTTCAAATGTGTGAAGCCAGGATTAAAAAAACAGACATCTCTCAGTGTTTTTAGGGACCTGGGTAATTGTTTTTTACATATTAAAAGTATTTTTTTTACCTGAGGGAGTTGGGTTTTGTAAGTTTTCAGATAGAAAATAAATATATGGATTTAGTTGTTTATGTGTTTAGCAATTAAAACGATATTTGTATTGCAAATGTCCCTTACAGTCAGTAGGATGCAGAAACTTTAACCACTCATAATAAGGGTCTCTGTATATAAATGGATTTGTTACAAAAAATTACTTTATTATGTGTTTTGGAGCAAAAAACACCTTGGCATAAATGTTTTTACATCCTTCAGTGGGACAATATCACATGATAGAATAGAATTTATTTATCCCATAGTGGGGAAATTCACTCGTTACAGCAGCACATACACTTATGCTGGTTGAACGTGTAAAAAACCCACAAAAGTAGGTAAAACAGACCTTTTACTTCTTAGGTGGCAACAGGAAAGTATCATAGTATGTTTTGCTTTTATTGGCAAAAATCTGCATCTTCTAATGTGATCTAACAGCCTTTAACAGCTTGAAGAAGAAGAAAAAAGCGTACCCCCATTTCTCTTGGATTAATGATTAGCCTCTGGCTCACTTTGCACTACAGACAAGCCGCTTCGCCTCCACATCTTTAAACAATCTCTCCTCCTTATCTAACCATCTTCTTTTATCTTCTTCAAAAGGCAGCAAACACGGCACAACGAGCACAAAGGAGCACCTTTTCTTCACCGCCTCCAATTTAACATCATAACAAAAACACGTTTGCTGTTTGATTCCTGACTCCAGACGCTCCGCAGGACCAAAACCTGCCTCTCACTGATTAAGACATTCAATTTGTACAGCGTCACTTTCGTTTCTCTCATTGCTGATGATCAGTTAAAAAAAGAAGGTGGCTGAGATTTGAATCGATAAGATGCTGCAACTTATGTTGATTCATGAAAGCAAGAGAGGTCATGTAGGAGCCGATGGGACAGGAACAGTGTCCATTTATCTCCCAGGCAGTAACAAGCCAAAGCGTGTGTGTGTGTAGTATCTGACAACAGGCTCTTGTGTTGTAAGTGTATCAAAGGGAAGCGGGATTAATTGCCATTTGCTTTCTTATCTCTCACCAACAGCTGTTCCAGAAACTGAAGAATCTGATGAGGCCTTATTCTGTTGAGTTTGAGTCACCGCTGGAGCTGTCTGCACAGGGTGAGCATCCCAACAAGCCAGGGTCTCACACATAAACATATTGATTTATACACACATACACACTTTACATCCAATACTTGTGCCGACACATGCCATCTGCTCTGACAGCTAGAAGAGAAATTCCCAAAACAACCCCTTGCTGTTGTATTTTATTGTTGTTGACTTGAATTATATACATTTTGGCTGCCTTTTGGCCTCACACTTCACTGTTAGGGCTGAAATATTTAGTTTTAAATACGTTTTTGAATGACACAGATCTTTTCGTGCACAGAAAGACTCTGAAACAGATGTTTCAGATCTTTTAGAGTGACTGTATGTGGAAAAGTAATGAATGATGAATATTTGACTTCATGTAGATCGCCATTTTAACAACCTCGGTTTGGAGAAACAAAGATTAAAGCCATACTATGCAAATATTTCATATTTTTAAATCATTTTCTTGAGCCAGTATGTGCTAAAATGACCCTTTTCAAGGTTAATGAAATGTCACTCAGACCTCCACCGCCCTCTGTGGCCAGAATAACGCATTTGCAACTTCAGAGTGCCGCTCCAGTCTCTGTTAGACTTAGTAAAGTGGAGCTGACATACCTGGTGCTGCAATCTGCTTCCAGCATGTTTCCTGCACGTTTAGATCATGAACACAGCTGATTTGTTTGATTTAGTGATGAACCGCTCCTGTAGACACTAATGAAGGCTGAGGAGACATTTCAGCAGTTAGATTAAGGTGTTAAAAAGATGAACGCAAAGCGAGGAGATAAGTTTCACTTTTGCTTTCATCAACAAACACTAGAGGGTGCTAAAAGCAAGCCAAGACTGCATATTATCCCTTTAATTTGGATCAAGCAGACAAGCTATGGATTAGTCATGGTTTCATTCTGGAAGAATCATTATAAAATTCCACCCAGCTCAGCTTGCTCGTAGTGTGGTTTTGTTGGTGGTGTAAAATTGGTAAAATAATGTTTGCATGAATTTCTAAGAAAATAGGACCAGTAGTTTTTAGCATCAATGTTTTTGCTACATGTGCACAGATTTCCTGCAGCAGAATGACACTGATATTACAAGTAGGTCACTTTCATCATCTCACAACCAGATTTAGATCAAAGCAACTTGAGTTTCCCCAAAAAATGTTTTTAAAATGCAATTTTTCTGTTGAGCTAGAGTTAGCTCACTCCTGCCACTCGATGACAACGAGAGCAACTACACCTCATGATCCACCAGAAAAGATTTTTACACATCTGAGCAAACGCTGCAAAATAAAGAACACATTAATACAGAGAGCTGCCACCCATGCATAATAAAATTAGAGCGATATAATGTTATAACCTGGAAATTTTATTGTATAAACAATATAAAATCATGTTCGAACAATATACATATATAACATTTGTACAATATTATTATATATTATTATATGGTATTGTAAGAATGTGAAACTTATGCTAGAATAATAATGTTATCAGATTTATAATTTAATATTGCTCTAATTTTATTTTGTGTGGATGGCAGCCCTGGAGCCTTAAAAAATGTATTGATGTTTTAAAAAAAAAAGGATAAAAACAACTCCTGATTTGTGTAAAAGAAAGAAAAAGTGATAATAACTTTATTGATGTTATTTATTCAGAGTCATAAAAAACCCTCATCTATTTTAATTCTTTAATGCTTTATTTATAACTGGATATCTTATTTTCCTCGTTTGTTTGGCAAATATGGGAAGAACTGATATTGCTCTACATATTTCTTATCAATAAAGTGTAATATTTATTTATTAATAACACTTTAAAAATAGTCAAATCATACAGTTTTGTTGCTCTATATAAATTATATTTTGTTGGAAAGATGGTAAAAATGGCTTCTTTAATGGTACCTCAGACCCTAATCTGTGTTTCTCCAAACTGAGGCTGTTTATTTAACTTTTAACAGAAATATACTTCAAAGTATCCCAACTAGATCAGAACACCAAACTGTATTTATAACAAAATGTTTATGACAATTAGATATTTAAATGGTGTACAATATGAACCGTTTCCATTTCATTTATCAAATTAAGGCAAAGAGATGATTGAGATGTTCTTCGATTTCCGTCTCTATCGCCTTTGGAAGACGCGGCAACACTCCAAACTCTTGGACTACGAGGATTTTTTGTGACGAAGCAGCCTGGAGGACGAGCATGATGGAGCGCCACGTTGCCGTGAGGATGCTGTAAAAAAACCACTCTAGCCCTCGGGTCGTCAACCCCACATAAACAGTCAGACCTGCTTGGGCTAAGAAAGGAGGAAAAGCGGTAGCAAAACAAAAACACCACTAAGAACTCTGAACTTCCTCGTTTTCAAAGGCTACTGGAATAAAAAAAATGAAATGAGGAAAATCCCAAACCGAGCTGGAATTTCCATATCATACAATCTTTGAGTTGAAAACAAAAAGCAAGAGTTTAAAGGTATATATATTTAAAAGTTTTAGTTACAAGGACACTTTCTGCAGCTGATGGGCTTCAGATAAATTGCTGTAAACTCATTCTGTCTCAGTGTGGTTCTGTGTTTTGACCCGACCTCTCAGAAAGTCTCGGTTTCCTGAGACAAACATATAGATAAATAACCCATATGTTAATGTGTGTATAGTTCTCATGAATATATTAGCTTTAGTCATGCTAATGATAGTCTGTAACGGATTCATGGGTTTTATTTTTGATGTGCATTGTTGTGCAGTTTCATATGGGAATACTTTGAGATAACTCAGGTTTTAGCCATTAAGTATTGGATCTGTTTGTCCGTTCTATGATATTATTCTAATATTCAATGCCATTGCTTTGAATGAATGTATTATCTCTGTGGAGACTGGTTTTTGAGGAACTGAATGTTTTCTGGGGAGACAAAAAATAAGTGTTGAGTGTGTGTTTAAAAAACATTGATAAGAATCGTGCAATTGTGTGCATTTTCTCTTACAGCTCCTTTAAGCAAAAAGATGAATCGCCAGCATCCCCCACATGTATTTCTGTCATGTTCATTCAAACAGCATGACAGTCTTGTATGATTTATGATGTCAATGGATATAACAGCCATCCAAGGGCTTCGGAGGAGTTGCCCTAATGATCCCTCCTGTTCTTCTGCGGAGGGTTCATGCCACTCAGCCGGGCTCTGCCAGTAGTCATGGCTGCTCTCTATCTGCCACACAGTCTGGTTTATTTTCTTAATGGCAGCCAAACAAGCTTCTGCCACCTCTCACTTCTGCCATCCTGTGTGAGGACTGGAGCTCTGACTCAGAGAAGGAGTAGTGAGCAGCTATCTGCCTTCCCTGGCAGGTGTCAGCTTGTTAAAAAAGGCCAGAAAGATGCACCAGGTGCACTAGTCAAGCAATCTGAGCAGTTTCAAACTAATTTGGGATGGTGTTGCCCTCAAAGGCTTGCGCGCACACACACACACACACACACGCACGCACACACACTAGGGCTGGGACCAAGATACGCTTTAGGGACATAGAGTGATTGTTCATGCTTCTTTTTTAAGTGTGGTTAGGTGGAGCAGTAATCCGTAGTCAGTGTCTTTCCTGTAGTAGGCAACTGTTTCTGGGACTATCCCTTCCCAGTGTGTTTCCACTACAGGAACCAGGACCAAAAGAGATTAGCTTTACCCCAGAACGTAAGATCATTCTGAAAACTGTCTGCTGCAGGTAAGACGCTGACTGTTAGAGGGGTACAACCAAAATAAACATGGCATCAATAGAAGAGATCAGGAACTGGTTAATTCTGAGATCACGGCAGAAAAAAAGACAGCAGTGGTACCGTAGATAGTATGAAAGACTTCTAAACCAGAGACGGGAGTCACCATGGTGAGTGTGTCTCGCTCGTTTTGTCAACTCCACCAACTGGTTACTCGTATATTGCAGCGTTCGAACGCGTTGTGTTAATTTCCGGGGACACGCACAAACACTTCAAATCAACGTAAGTTACATGAGGCAGCCATTTTTAACATGCATATGCATCGTTAAACAGCAAGTATATTCCAGGTCTTAATCTGGCAATATTCTGTTAGCTTTAGCTTAGCATAAATAATGTACGTGAATGGTAACATTTTGTGTGATAAAGTCATGACAATTACTCAATAACAATCCTAATTTTTCTTAGTGACCTCAATAATCATATGAACTGCAAATGAAAATAAGTTACACCAAAAATAGCAGGAGCTGATTTAGACTTGGGACTACATTAGGACAAAGCACCGCTGTAAGCTGCAAGGGGCAAGGACATGACTCAGTAGCCCTAAAGACACCACCTTTCAAGAAGTCCTCATTTTCGTCTGTCATGTACTCTGCCATTTTTAGTTCAACCCACTATGCTGTTCCTAGCATAGTGCTAGCTGCTACCATTCACTTACATTGTTTATGCTAAGCTAACGCAATACAGCCAGATTAAGAAAATGACCGGGCTGGTTACAAAATGCTTTTTCCCATTTATGGAACCTTAGGGAGTATGGAAACATATTAAATACTCCACAGAACTACACTTAAAACATCAGAATGAATTATCCATTTAGATGAGGTCAAAGTTAAAAGTCCACATCACAAATTTAGTCTGTGTGCTTTTCTCCTCTGCTGATGGAGGCGTCGTTTATGATCATTTGTGGAATTTTGAAAGGATTTCTGAGGAAAATGACAAAGATCCTAACATTGGCTTTAAACTTTGTGAGGACTGCTTATGTAGACATATATCAGGAAGGATAAATGAGAAATGCAATGTTATTTTTTTCTACCAGAATATGAATCTTTTGTGCCTCTTGAGTACCATATCAGAGCAAACAATTGTCACAAACGTGTTTAGAATATGTCTGACGAAGGGTTTCTAAAAACCAGTGCGACACATCAATCACGCCACCGCTCCGATCTCAGCCAATCAGAGCAGCGTTGTCGCACCACGTAAATCTTAAACACATCAGCAATACAGCAAATTGTGACATCAAAGCAGGAGAACTGGATGTAGAAATGTTTTTATTTTGCATGAAGGAAAGACTTTGGGTAAAATGTTAAGTGGTCTTTAGTGTCAAGTGGTTCTAACTTTGGATAACACCCACATCGGAGATCAGTCTAATACTTCACACCTTCCATTCTGTCATTGTTCATGTGGATGAAGCAACGTTTGAACATGTGTTGGATATTTTTATTGTTTTAAGTCTGCTCTCTGTCCTGCAGAACTTTGTGTTTACTTTTCTAAAATGTTTTTTCCTGTTAAAATTGTACGTTTGCTCTCCGACACTTCAGTCCAGGCCTAGAGTTTTTTTTTCCTTTAAATCCGGCACATTCAAGTGCTCTCTCGCTCTCGCTCAGACTGAGTCACACAATTTGTTTCCACTACAGATTTAAAATTCAGCAGTTACACAACCTGTCGTTTCTCTGAGCCATTTTTAATTCCCGCATTTGCATTGAGCTGCCAGATTCTTCAAGAAGTCGCCCTAAACAGCTGTGGGTTTAATGGGATTATCTTTCCAGAGCTTCACCGAGGTATAATTTTTCACATCAGACACACAGCAGCCACGGGTGATATCAGTCAAATAAAAAGTGCCACAGAATAAAATAATCTGTTATGCATTCTGTTAAAAAGAAGTCTCACTATATTGAATAAATTTGGCTGCACCGACATCCTGACTCAGGAGACTCAGAGAGCATTCTATTGTTTCCATCTTTAGCCATAAAAAATCAAACAGCATTTGACTGGAAATCTAATTAAAGATACTAATGTGTTCATCTTTCTGTGTTGCTTGATTTTCTTGGGTCACGTGTGGAGGACGAAAGTGGAAAAATGCCACAAAAACATTACGTTTGACTTATTTTTTTGTATAAAGTCGTTCTAGAACTGATCAAGCTGAAAGATGATCCACTGGATGTGATTCAGAGGAAGATGGCAGGATAAATTTAGACCCTGCTTCTGGTCAACTAAAAAATAATAATTAAAGGAATGTCTATTACCTTTTAATTTCACACCAGAGATAAACTTTTTATCAGCTTATGCTGAAGAATTACAAACTTAAAGACGTTTTGGTCAAACCGTTGAAACAAATAACTGCATACAGTTGGGAGAATGTGTTGTAAAAAACGTTCAGCTACCACAATACAGATGTTTAGCTCAATATCTGTAAAAAAAGATGGAATATTAGCTATTTTTTTGTGTCTGCTGAACTCAATTGGGTCACATCTGACCCAATTTACAGATAAAAATATATATTCGATGTCTCCGAAATTAGATTATTATTTAAGATCAATAAAAATAGGATATTCCATACAGAAATAGCAGGCTTGTGACAAGTATGCTCATTTCTGTGCACTCAGTATTTGACTGGGCCTGCTCTTGCATGAATTGCTGCATCAATGCGATGTGGCATGGAGGCCATCAGCCTGTGGGGGTTAGGGTTACCCATCGGCCTATGGCTCTGCTGAGATTTAATGGAAACCAAGGCCGATAGCAGCCAAAGTATTGTCCGCATTGGTCGGTCTGGTATGGATGTCCGCCATACATCATAGAAGAAGCAGGCAAGACAACAAAATATACATTGTTTTTCTAAATAACCGTGCTGTGATTGGCCAGCCACAATACTGGCCAGGGCTGCGGAGGTTCCAATGGAGTGTTGCTAGACCGACTTTGGCAAATGACGGTCTAGATTCTAGCCTAAGTGACAACATGAGATTCTGACAACTGACTTTACACAAGTTTCTGAGACGGAGTTTAGATTATTTATAATTATCCAAATCACAAGAAATAAAGGCTTGAAATATTTCAATTAATGTATAAAATGAGTTTCAATTTCTTAAAAAGGTAGAAAAAGCACTTTTTTCTTTAGTTTCTTTTTGATGTACCTGTACATCAAATGACTGCTTTATAAGACTGTCATTAAAATCCATCCTGTGGTTCATGAGGTATTTCTGAAACTGTCTACCAGCCTTTTGAGTCAGAGTACGAAGAAAAACAGAAAAGAAACTTGGAATTCAGATTGCCACTGTTCTCCTAACTCAGCAGTTTCATTTCAGAGTAGTTTTTCTCCTTGAAAGCCCAGATCCAGACAGCTTTAACGTAACAACCCAACACCAGGGTTGGTGCAAGAGGGGGGGGGGGGGGGTGTACAAAAACAGATGTATAATTCCATAAACCAGAATGCTGATGAGGACCTTTCTTGGCTTGTTTTGAGAACATTTTTCTCCCTTTTTTTTTGTTTCTTTCTCCTCTGCTGGAAAACAATTAACCGAGTAAGATGAGTAAGGACCCTGATTCTGTCACAATCAGCGCTTCTCGTCTGCTGACGTGGAGGTTTTAGGCTTCCTTACGTGCCCCCAGCGGGGGAGCGTAATGCACAATGCAGTTCAAGACCTGAATCAGCCTCTCAACTGCACTTACACTGCACCTTTTATGGTGAACATTAGCACACACTGTGCTGCAGCGAGCACTTTGTGACAGGCGTCAGCCCTGCAGATGTGAAACATTTCAAAGCTGTTTTTACACAAGTGTGGATGTTTGTTGTTGTTGTGCAGAGAGACTGGTGTTTGAGCTGTATTGTTCTGATACAGACATCTAAATACAATTGATTGTGTTATTAGCTGATTTTTTAGGGATTTGAGTCTTGTGCAAAAGCAACTTGATCTGAATCACCTTTATTAGATCATTTTGAACCAAAATTTTAATAAACAAGAAACTTTACAAATTCATTTTTATTTCAGTTTTAATTTCCTAGAACTACTGTTCTAGAATCTAGTATCTAATTTTCTAAACATGTCAATTCTTTCCTACACAAACCCATTAATTAACAGGTTTGTGATGATTCATCTACAAGACAAAAATCTGGATGATTTAAGATTCTCACCAAACACCTCACAGCCACAGGTGAGTAACTACATTAAAGAACTCAGTCACACCTCTGTCGTTTTCATCATTGCTGCACGTTTTAGGGTCTTGGTGTGATTCTTCAGTGACAAGCAGATATTTAGGTCACATTTAAATCTTTGAAATGAAAATGTTACCTCAAGGCAGTGCCGCCCCCAAGGGGTGGCCAGGGGTGGCCATGGCCAACCCTAGAAAATTGCTGGCCCTTCCAGGGAAGACTAGTATTCTTTAATAAATCATATTAATGCTCACTCAAACCATAAAATCATCTTATTTAATCAGGACATGAAAAACCCAATAAAAAATATACAATTAATGAGTAAAGAAATAATCAGAATTTTAAAAGCGTGCATGTTTCTGCTGCTGACATTTAAAAAAAAAGTTTAAATCTCCAGTTTTTTGTGAAGGCAGCAATAGGCAAATTAAACAAACAAAAAATAACAATAAAATTTTAAAATAAATTTTGAAATAACATTTAAAATAATTGAAATGTATTTTTCTGATATTTTTGTATTTCTCAAATTTGAGTTAAGTGTTTTAATAATAATAATAATGGATTGGATTTATATAGCGCTTTTCAAAGCACTCAAAGCGCTTTCCATTATTCATTCACTCTCACATTCACACACTGCTGATGATGGTAAGCTACTATGTAGCCACAGCCGCCCTGGGGCGGTCTGACAGACGCGAGGCTGCCATTCTGTGCCATCGGCCCCTCTGACCACCACCAACACAGGCAAGTTGGGTTAAGTGTCTTGCCCAAGGACACAGCAACAGCGACAGACTGAGCGGGACGCAAACCTGCGACCATCCGATTGCGGGGCATCCACTTAACTCCTCTGCCACCATCGCCATCATTGGATGCATATTGTTTTTATAATAAAAAAGAATAAAGGAGCATGCAATGCATCGCCACAGGCTAAACTCTCCCAGAGTTACCACAAGAACCAATTTGGTGTGCCAACGCCTCTGCCTCAAGAGACTAAATGCACCAACCAAATAGTCTGAATTTGTCAATAAAACAAAAAACTTTAAATATTTAGGCACCTTTACACTGATGTAAACCTTTTGAGGTTTCTTTGCAAACATGAACAGAAGCTGCAACGGAATCAGAAATGTTATAGTAAACAGCGCACACTAGTGGCCAACTACTGGAACTGTAATCTTAATAAATAAATAAAATAAAGACAAGACTAAACTGATTAAAGAAAGGCAATAATATTTTATTTTATATGATGAACAAAGTACAGTTTGTGTAGCCTAAAGGTCCTGCTTTGTTGCGACAGACCTCTTATGTGATGACTGAATCTGTTGGCATGCATTTAATGGAAAAGAGCCCCACAGCTCTTAAAATCAACTACACTACTAATGGTGTAAAAAGAAACCAGATAACAGTGAGCTGATCACTTAGCCTGGCCACTCTGACAACAATCAGCAGGTAAACAAAGTTTACATATTGCAAGTATAAAACACCGTCACCCTGTGTTCACAATCAGATATCTGTTATTTTTCTTTATCGTTTATAATCGGGGATAAAACGTTAATATTTTACACGACTAAAACAAACTGAGGCATTTATAATTAGTTTGAATGCAGTATGCATTCAAACTATTGTTTTCCTGTTTCTCTTTATTATTCTTCTTCTTCTTCTTCTTCTTCTTCTTCTTCTTCTTATTATTCTGCTTCCGTACGTTTTTTGAACTGTATCTCCTCCTACAGTTTTTCAGCTATTTCAGCAAGTTTGGTATCAAACCGTTCAGCTCGTTCAGCTCTTTCCGGCTATATCTCCTGGTATTGATATCTTCAACCGTTTCCGATTTATTCAGCTTTTTCTGCCATTTTTCAGCCCATTGAAATGAATGGAAAATGCTTAAAATCGCTCAATTTTGAACAAAATCGTTCATCTTTTTGACCTCTTACTTGCCAGGGTTAACTTCAACCTAGAGACTTCATTCAACTTTTAACAAACTCAAAAGAAGTTCAACTATTTCAAATTTTTTCAGCTTCTTGATATCTTTTACGGTTTTTCTATAATCACAGGTTAAACTTGAGGTACGAGTTTTAAATTTCAGGATTTTCTCCTCCGTCCCCCATTCAAAAGAATAGGGCCGAAAACCGACTTTGCTCGACTTCAGGAAGTGCCATGAGAGAACCGTAGAACCGAGGGAAATGAGACTTGCGCTGGATGAAAGCTGACGGATTTTCCTCCGTTTTGAGCTATAATTTATGGACGTACTCCAAAAATTGTGGTCGTAGCGTTAACTAGTTTGGAAAGGTTTTAAAATATTTCTCCTCCCAGCAGCTGGGCTGTGCTGTCCCAAATATGGTCATGCCTTTCCCACTGTGACTGACAGCTTCAGATTCAAATCCCGAAGGGGAAATTCTGCTACGACCACATCTTTTGGGGTAGACGCGTAATTTTCTCAAAAACAGTAGGTTTTTTTGTCTGCTTCGATGGGATGGTCTCGATTTTGCTGTAGCTGCCACGGTTTTTGCGCTATGAGGCTCAGAAGGAGGAGTCAGCCAGATTTTCTCCCATTGGCAGCCATTCAATTTTTTCTCAGCTCAGGTGCTTCGATCGCTCTCCGAGAGCTAAACTGTACTCGTCATATCTCCTACAATATTAAAGATAGGCACACAAAAATTCACACAGAGCACCATCAAAGCCTTCGGCCGCTGACGGTTTTGGAATTTTTCGAACCGGTGCAATAGTTTTCGAATGGTGATGCGAGGTTCGAG
>SSNS01000021.1:1060993-1233158 GCA_006937985.1 Aphyosemion australe | reverse complement strand
TATCTCATTCTGCTAACTTTGACAATTGAACTCATTTTCAACTTCACTTCAGTTCTAATGCATGTTCATCATTTTCAGCTGCTAAATTCACAGTTCAGCTAATTGTGAAAATGTAACTATTAAACTATTCCTACTCAAATACCAGCTGTTTAAACATTTCAGCTGTCCAGTTTTTTAAACTGTGTACTGAGATTTCAGTTTTCTGATGTTTAGATTTATTTTCTCTTTTCTCCACTTACTTATTTGGCTTTAATACACTTGTTAGTGATTTTTTGCTCCTAAATCTTTCAATCTTTTCAGCTCATTTTTACAATTACGCTAAATGTTCGCAGCAGAAAACTGCTTATTTCAGTTCAGCTACTCAGCTATCAGTTTCAAAATTCAGCATATCCTGCTAATTTCACAATTCAACTAATTGTGAAAATTTAACTACTTATACTCAAATATGAGCTGTTTAAACATTTTAGCTACTCAGTTTTTTAAACTATGTTTAGAGATTTCAGTTTTCTGCTGGTTCGGATTTTTTTCTCTATTCTCTACTTACTTTTTGGGCTTTTTAAAACTTTTTAGCAATTTTTGCTCCTAAAACTTCAAATACATTCAGCACATTTTGACAATTAAGCTTAGTTTTAGCTTCAATTCAGCTGTTTCAGCTATCGTATTCAGCAACAAAGCATTCAAACGTATTTCTGCAAGAAATGCAATTTATCTAGTTAACTTTAATTTAATGCTCGAGTGTTTTTTTATAATCAAGTTATACTTTATAGAAATCTTAAACCATAGTGTCAGGCTGCGTTGAGCCCATTTAAGAGCATAAATTCAATTATTTTAATAAAAAAAGAAATGAATTAGGATCACCGAAGCACAAACAGCACTCTGAATGTAACTGCTGCATGTGCCTACTGTACAATCTGACCGCGTGTACCGCTGCACCGTAGAGACGCATCATGTGCATAGTACGAGTCGTAGAAACAGACATGCAAATACAGGAACGAGTACAAAAACAGTCCAGTCCCTTTTTTTCATACATTCAACACAAAGGTGCTGAACTAAGAAATGTGTGGAAGCATCAAATGTTAGCATCAATAATGTATCCATAAGTTTTCTTTTCTACAGACACATTCAGTCAAAAACAAACAAGAAAAACAAAGGAACAAAAGTGATGGAAATGTCTAATCTGCTGCTTTGGGATCCAACGTAAAACACAACAAATCAAAAACAAAGTAGTTCCCCACACTTCTGACCAAAGAGCGTTTTTAAAACCCCTCTATAGATAAGTCATGCATAGATCAGTAGAAAGGTCTGCATTGGCACTATGCTTCTAACTCAGCCGGCTGTTTCAGGTCAGCATTAACTCACTCTCTAATTGGTTTGAAAAATACCCAGATTATGGGTAATGTCCTGAAATGTGCAGCCTTAAAATAATAAAACTTTGTTAAATTAAACAAACAAAAAAATATTGAAATAATAATAACACTTTACAATAAGGATCCCTTTATTAATGTTACTTGTAACGGCCCTGGCCTGTCTGCTTAGTAATGCATTACATAATAACATTAATATTAAGCAGTTGTTAATACTTTAATAGTTTATTAATGCTTAATAATGCACTAAGTAATGTTAATAAAGGGACCCTTATTGTAAAGTGTTACCTAATAATCTAACTTGAGGTTCTGAATATTTTCATTCTGCAAACAGACACATCCATAGATTTTTTTGCTTAAAGAAATTGTTAAGCTACAGAACTTTTTTTTTGCACATTCTGTTTTTCCTCGTGTAGATTACAGGTTTGATGTTCATTTTGCAGCATCTTAGTAGAATTCAAACTTATTTAACAAGCATCTTTTACTAAAATAATGATTTTTTTTACCAGAAGGGATCATCCTGAAGCCTTCCATATGCATTACTGACAAACATGAGTGTTAACAAACCACTATATCAATAAATTTCATATTTTAAAGCTTTAAAATGACGTAGTAAATGAGAAATGTCCAACTGAGGTGTCTATAAAGCTCTTAAAATATCTGCACTGAGAAAATAAGCGCATGCATTTACTGGAGTAAACATGTTTTCTCTTCCCTTTTTTTCCATTTGAAGTAAACTTTACAGGAATGTCTCTGAATTATGATACAAAACAGGGTCCAGCTACTCTCAAGCAGCCTGAACTAGACAATCAAGATTTGTTCTCATCTATAGAGAATCTCTTCCCCTAACCCGTGTCCTGTCTCTACACCCTGTGCACCTGAAGGACTTAAGTAAAAAAAGGAGTAAAACAAGAGGTTCAACCTGAAACTGTACGAGTAAAGCCTGAGACAAGGCATGCTTGGACTAGAAATGCATGCAGGACAGGAAGAAGAGGAGTGTGGATTAGAGGAAACGGGGTCAAAGTTCACATGTGACAATCACAAACCCCAAACTGAGCTGTACAAGAAGACAAAAAGATTTAAAGTTAAAAAACAGCCACAGATTACAAATGTCTCCCTTTTATTTAAGAGTCCTTTATGTCCATCTTCCACGTTTACGTCCGTCGTGTGTCGGCTGGCAGTTTAAAGGTGAGTAAAGGGGTGTCATGCTGTGCGGTTACAGGTAGGAAGATTTTCAGAGTGCATATTAAAGCGTCTGTATCAGGAAAGAGCCTCGTTTTCCACGACGTATTCCATGTTTCTCACGCAATTACCACTCCCCTGTTTCCTGAGAGACAACAACAGACACAACGTTAGCTCTAGCAACGATGCAGCTGTGTCACTCATACAGCAATGAGAGGACACGTAAATACCAAGCTGGCAGGTGAGGATTTTAGGACTGAGCTTTGAGCCGAACACAATCTGAAAGTCATCAATTTAAATATATTTATATTTTTCAACTGCAATATAATCTCTAGCAGCTTTATGAAGGAAATGAGTCATGAAAAGACTCCTGATGTTAAGGTGGTGTGTGTGTGTGTGTGTGTGTGTGTGTGTGTGTGTGTGTGTGTGTGTGTGTGTGTGACTCACGTGAGTGCTTGTCCTGAGGCACACAAACTGCTGCGGTCCTCTTTCCGACCCAAGTCAAACGGATTCCCAAAAGAACGCTTCCTCAACATAGTTCTCACCAGAATCTGGGGAGAATTTTAAAAAGACATAAGTTTAAAGGTGTGGAACACTTGTTTAATTGATACATTTAGAGTTGTCTCTGGTAGGAACGAATGCCTTGCAAGCCGTACTCAGGGCAAAAAAAGTCCATCATTTCTTGGATCAGCACTGACAAGTCTGCTGCCACACATAGGCCCAGTCCCAAAACTCACACTTCCACCCTTGCACCCTTCAATTGCACGTTTCCGGCCAGGGGTGTGAGTGTGTAGGGTGTCCCGATTCTCAAGTGCAGAAGGTGACCACGCCCCTTTTGCACCCTTGATCCACACTTCGCCCAAGTCCGCATCTATGCGGACTTCAGACAAGGGTATTACCCACAATCCATTGCTGCGTAGGAAGTTTGAGAAGAAGGCGGAGCAATGGCTCAAGTGCCTTTTCTGAAAATATGTGTTTTTAAATGAAAGAAGTTTATGTTAAGACGATTAATGATATTTATTCATGCTCTGAATGTTTTAGATTAAGATTTAATGTGGACAGCAATAAATTTAAATTTAGTCAAATAATTGTTTGTTTGAAAGTTGTTATAAAAGGTTTTTAAAAAAGGTTAAAAAAGTAGCCCAAACAGCGACCGGCATCCCAGCATGTGTCGCGGTCGATGACGCAATGCTCGTTGTCCCAATTCAGCACACTTGTGTACTACGAACTCGAAGCCTTACTGCGCACTTCCTCTAAGTGCACTTCACAGAAGGGCGTAGGGTGCAGTGCGAGTATTGGGATTGGGCCAGAGTGGCAGCAGATGGCAGGATTTGGAGTCTTATTTCCTGATATTTGGACATCTTGCCTTGGACAGGGTAACAGCAACGTGACTCTACCACTGATTTGCAACGTGGATTTTTTACCTCCACAAATAACACAAGCCTGGAGGAGTTCTTCTGTGTGGTGGAGTTGCTAATGCTAACGGTTAGCTTCTACAGGCTGAGACGTTCTCTGCTGTTTCCTGGACACTAAACCAACAACAGCCTTCCCCGTCTCAAGTCAAGATGGGTGAGTCCATGAACGTTAACTGTCAGCGTGACGTAGATCTGTCAGGCTTTTCAAAGCCTAGAGTTTCATCGTCTATTTTCTCTCAAAAACTAATGCAGGAGATAGGTGTAGGAGACTATTTTCATGTTCAGTCTGCATGAAAAACTCACAGGGACTGATTATAATCACAAATAGTCATTAAAAAATGTTTTTTCAGAGAACCACACATTTAATCTGAAATCTATCTTCTAATACTCAATCTAAAACCCACAACTACAGATTGTTGGTTTTGACTGCAGCCTATGAAGAAGCGATGCTGAGTCTGTGCCTCCATAACAAGTTATCCCAATGACTTCAAGACAAACTGTCTCACAATATTTGAGATGAATCATTTTACCAAGAGGCAGCGAGTCAAGAAGGCCAACATCTGCCTAACACAGGGACAAGAGGTGACGCAGTTCTGGGTGATTCAGTGGTGTGACGGGATGCAGACGCAGGAAAACATGATGACATTTAAAATGTATGATATATGTTAGATCATTTATTAAAGTGATGTTCGTTCATGTTGGTGTGCAGCAAAGATGAAGTGATGAACTCACCACTGTAGCCAAACTCGGGATGTGTTTGACAGAATTCTCCACCTCCTCTTCAGTCACTTCAATCAGCTTAGAGCAGTTGTCATCCTCGGGAGGAAGAGGCTCCGCCCCCTGCTTCGTCACCCACGGGTGCACCTGGATACAAAAAGGCTGATGCTGTTAATTCTTTGTGAAGCCAAATGTTTTATCATAAGGTATTTATGAGGTAGGTGAAGTATCAAAACAGTTGTGACCGTCTCAGAAGTTGTGAAAAGTGAAATAAAAGATCAATAAAAAAGTAAAAGTCACCTGACAAAGCTGATTATGATCATTTATTTTACAATAATTAAATGCAAACTGCTTCTAAAGAAGAAACTGAGCTACTTTTATTAATTTTAGCTTGTAGAAAATACAAAATCTTTTGTTTCCACTAAAAATGTAATCACTGATGATGAAGGAATGCTTTAAAAGATCAGCAGCAATATTAAAAACCTCGAAGTTCAGATCTTGTGTAGTAGGTTTCTGTGGTGAAGGTTTTGGATGATTAACATCTGTTCTGTTGCAGAAAGCTCTTTGAATGGCTTCAGTTTGGAGAAACAAAGATCAGTATCTTACCTAGCAGATGAGCTAAAGGCTAATTTGAGTGGATTCACTTATAAAGAGTTCTTCCTGCTTCTAAAAAACTCAAAAATATCACAGCAGTTTATTTTATAAACTTTTACATCACATCAACTTTCACATTAGACAGAATTCTGTGGTCATTGCATCAAACGTAGCAACTGTGGCCCTTCTGGCTGGAAGAATAACCATGAAATATGGAACTTATGCCATTAAAGTGCATGACAATGCACCTATTTGAAATTTAATTTGAGACTGGAATAGTTTTAAGACACTTTTAGCCTGTTGTGACTAATTGTTAGCTCATCTGTTCCTTCAGAATTAAGGGTTGAGGTTGTTTAAAGAGCTACTGTATGTGTGACAGATAAATAACCTCTTGTTGGATTTTAAAATGTTTAGAAGATGAAAAAAATGGTAGAAAAAGTGGAAGAACATTTTTCTAGAAAATTAAAAATAGCTAATATAAAGATTTGGCATCCAGCTCTTCAAAAACACAACAGACAATTAATTACTAGTAATTATATAAGTGAGAGTTTGTACCTTTATCTGTGGCACTGATATCCTGGTTTCTGGGCTCTTATCCAACATTTTCAACAACAAATCTTTGAGATCACCTGAAATGTCAGCGCTGATGACAGGAAAGAGAAAAAAAAGGCTGTTAGGATTAGGTGAATGCTCAACATCAGGTACTTAGATCTGATAAGACCCAGAACGTACTGCTCTGGTATCACCACAGGCTGAGTCTTGATTTTCTGATGAAGACTGAGAATACGTTCATCCATGAACGGACACTAAGGAGACAAGGAAAGTGTTGGGGTTTAAAAAAAAAAAGAGAAATTTAGGAGAACAGTTTTAAATGAATTTATTTTTGTTGTGCATGAACTCACCACACCAAAGACGAAGCAGTAAAGAGTCACCCCCATGGCCCAAACGTCCAGAGCCTTTGAGAAAAATAAAAAACATCCAAATAAATATTTTATAAAACTCTTCCTTTGGTCTGTGATGTTTTTAAGAACATAAACCCCACGGATAATGATAGAAATATTAAACACACGTTCTTGCATTCCTGAAAAGTCTCTCCAGATGGCGCTAGTTAGCTAAATGTTTGCTCACCTTCCCAGAGAAATTCTTCCTGGTTTCAGAAAGGGTTTCAGGCGCCAGGAAAGCCGGCGTTCCCACTGTGCTGGTCAGCAGAGCATCAGCTCCCTCAAACTGGTTACTCACTCCAAAATCTGCAATCTTGATGTGTCCGTCTTCTCCCACCAGCAGGTTGGAGGGTTTGATGTCTCGGTGGATGATCCTCTGGTAATGTACTGTTTACAAAATAAGACATTAAGTTCATTTCAGTAAATATTTTCAGAACATTCTCTGTCCACAGTTTAAAAAATACTATAAAACACTTTATTTTTCTTTGGATTTCTGATTTTTTATGTCAAAGATGCAGCGCCCGCCCTCTCTTTTTCTCAGTAGTCTCCTAGACAACACTTGAGCAAAACCACTTCTCTGGAGCTGAGACGCATTAAGAGCCAGTGAGATGAGGTGAGATGATCCTTGTGGGTGGCTCGAGTTAAGAACAGCTCTGATAAAAGGCTTGTGTCAAAAAGCAGGGAAGATTTAAAGGACAAGGGGTCATCGTGATAACACTAAGTGCTCCGTCATCTTAATGCAAATTTAGACATGCAAGTTAATTTTCACCTATCAGTTATTAGGGTACTCTACCACTGCAAGATGGTAGTTTTGAAACAAAATGGTACAACTACAGACGAGTAATAGATGACCTGAGAGTCTGAGAGGAAAAGTAACAAGACGTTCTGAAGACTCACAATATTCAATTCCTCTGAGAAGATCCCGGAAGTAAAAACGAGCCTGGTCTTCGCTAAATGCTTTATCTGCTGGCACCTCCATTACCGCTCTAGACATGCATTAGGGAAAAGGAATAGAAATTTAAAAACAACACGCAGGCGTAATTAGCAATCATAACTAATGAGTTTGAGAATATTCCAGCTACAGCCGTTCTGATGAAAAGAGCTTAACTCACCCTTGTTTCACCAGCTCAAACACTGCAGCAAAAACACAGAAACAACTCAGTGAGGAAAGCTTTTCAGTTATATCAGTGTGTGTGTGTGTGTGTGTGTGTGTGTGTGTGTGTACGTCACGGCAGGGCCAACACATACCCATGTACAGATGGTCCTCGCTGGGGTCGTCCAGAACCTGGCGCCAAAACACAAAGGAATGAAAAGGATTGGAAACACAACCAGAAACACTCAAATCAACATCAGATCATCTTCTGTTTGTGGCAGATTTAAAGTGACAGCCAGTGGAGTTTCTAATAATAGTCAGAAGATTGTTGCCTGTATCATATAATGGGATGTATTTGAGGTTTGATCAAAATCTGATTGCTTTGTTCTTCTAAAAAGAGATTTTACTTTCATTACATTATAAAACAATCTTTAATCGATCTAGTTTTATGGGTTTTTTTATTAATCCTCCCATCTGTCACATTCTTCTGAGGACAGAAGAGGTCCGACACTTTGAAAAGCTGCACTTGTTAAAAGACTTATAATGAAAATAACCACCTTTAATTACTCACCTCTACCAGTTTGACTACATTAGGATGGTCTAGTTTTTTAAGAATAGCGATCTCTTGATAAACTCGCTCTAGTGGCCCTTTAGGTTGACCAGGACCCTCGGGGAGTGCTCTGGCGCCGCGAGGAGGGGGTCTCCCTGATGGAGGAGAAAGCAACACGGAACAGAAGAAACAGACATGGAAGGATTAAATACTGATGGGGTTAGTGCGTGCACCACTGGAGCATTACATTTGTGAGAAAACCATCTGCCTCTGACTTACGTGGGAAACCTGCCTGCCTCATCAGCTTCTTCTTGGACAACACCTTCATCGCCTGCAGGCAGGCATGGATTAGGATTTGGAGGAGGAGAAAAAGAGGGACAGAGGGGGTGAGAGAGTCCAGAATAAAGATGAACAGACAGAAAGTATTTGTAAGGAACAGCTCAGTGATATGTTGCTATTTTGACAGAGCGCCCACTCATACACCTACTGTACAGATGACTGTCACATTCTGCAGGCTAACCCTCTCTCCCACCTTTAACAGAGTCTGATGCTGCCCAGCAGCCATCAGCACAAGTGATTAGAAACGTTAGATGCTGAGAGGACGGGGAAGGTTGACGTCTTTTAAAAGGACTGAAGTGAAAACGACAGACAGTCAACACACAAAGGGTTTTGTTTACAGGTTTTGCTCTGGATATTTGAATATTTTACTAATTTAACATGCGGTTCTAAACCCAAATATTCAGATTCAGTTTATTATCGTTTAGACATAGAAATAGAATAATAGGTCCTATAAATCTGTGGTACCCCAAACGTAGCACACTGTAATCTAAATACTTATGGGCTATTTTCCTAAATAAAACACCCATGTCCAAGTTTTCATCTTTCTGTGCATCCTGATACCAAATGATCCATGAAGCTGGTCCTTGGCCTAGTGGTAGGGACCAGTATGGTAAATGGCCTGTATTTGCATGTGTATATACATGTACCCTTGTTTTTTTTTTTTTATCTTTCTTCTAATTACCCTTTGAGTGATGGTGCTGCTGTGACAAGTGAATTTCCCCACTGTGGGATCAATAAAGTCCGCTTATCCAGAGTCGGGTCACAGGTGCAGTAGCCTAAGCAGAAAGGCTCAGACTTCCCTCTCCCCAGCCACTTGGGCCAGCTCCTCCGGGGGAATCTCCCACACACACACACACACACACACACACATATATATACACTGCCCGGCCAAAAAAAAGTCGCCACCTGGATTTAACTAAGCAAACAGGTAGGAGCCTCCTATTGGATAATTACTGCATGGGTGATTATCTTTCAGCTGCAACAAGTTATTTAACCCCAACTGGTGTAATGAGTTGCTTCTCATTTCTTAAACAACCATGTGGAAAGACACATCTGGTGGTGGTGGAAAAGATGTTCGTCTGTTTGAGAAGGGTCACGTCATTGGCATGCATCAAGCAGAGAAAACATCTAAGGAGATTGCAGAAACGACTAAAACTGGGTTCAAAACTGTCCAACGCATTATTAAAACTGGGCTGATGAGTCCAGATGGACCCTGTTCCAGAGTGATGGGTGCATCAGGGTAAGAAGAGAGGTAGATGAAGTGATGCACCCATCATGCCTAGTGCCTACTGTACAAGCCTGTGGGGGCAGGGCTATGATCTGGGGTTGCTGCAGTTGGTCAGGTCTAGGTTCAGCAACAGGATGTGCTCCAAGAATGAGGTCAGCTGACTACCTGAATATACTGAATGACCAGGTTATTCCATCAATGGATTTGTTCTTCCCTGATGGCACGGCCATATTCCAAGATGACAATGCCAGGATTCATCGGGCTCAAATAGTGAAAGAGAGGTTCAGGGAGCACGAGACGTCATTTTCACACATGGATTGGCCACCACAGAGTCCAGACCTTAACCCATTGAGAATCTTTGGGATGTGCTGGAGAAGACTTTGTGCAGCGGTCAGACATCAATGCAAGATCTTGGTGAAAAATCAATGCAACACTAAAGGTGGTCCAACGAAATAGTGTGTGACCTTTTGGTGCCGACGTTTTATTAGGGCGTGGCAGTGTATACATATATATACTGTAGGCTATATATGTATATATGCATCTCCAACAATCACAGCTGAACCATCACGATCTACTGAAAGAGCAGTCACATCACGGGGGATTGAACAGATTTTCATAATCTAGCTTCATGCACTCACTTATTACGACAATAATATAATCACTAAATGTGACATGTGGGCTTTGTCACTGGGGAGAACTATTAAAGTAATCCCCGTGTCATTTTTCACGAACAGCAAAAAGAAAAGCTTGAGCTGTTATGTTTTAAGTGAAGTCAATTATCTGGAGATATTGATAGACATGATTAATATTGGTTTAGACTACAAGTGTGTGGGGGTGTGATAATTAAGGCTGGGTGAGAGGAAACAATCTGGAAAACTCACATAGTATGTGTTGTCATCTTCATTGTAAGCCAGCTTGACAACACCGTAGGAGCCCTGCAGAAAGAGAATAAAACAAAAGTAGGACTGAGGAAATAAAAACACACTATTATGAGAAAAACAAACATTAATAATACATAGAAACACACACACTCTGCCCCCCCACACAGGAAGTGAGTGGGCTGACAGTGTACACTCAAAGGGTACCAGCTGCTTCAAAGGGAGAACAGAGAAATTCAAATGATCTCTCCATCTCTCTTTAATTTTTGATTTCAGGCTAATTAACTGGATCTGGTTTGTGCTACCAAGCTCTGCTTCCCACACACAGGAAATTCAGGACAGGACGTAGGCCCACTTAGAGGCCCGTGCAGACAAATTCAGACACAAAACCACCAACAGAGAGAGAGGGAATGTAGGATCGGTTCCTGCTGGGGGAGCAGATTGCAGCATGGAGAGGCAGCAGATAGCTCATCACACAGTCCAAGAGCTGATCTGATAGCAGGAGCCTCTCCAACAATCCTAAAAGGCTTTAATTGTCTCACTGGGCTCAAAACTGCACACATCAACATGTCTATTTACATACTGAAACGCAACCACACACACATTCTGCTTGGCTAAACCAACAGTCCACAATATGTGAACACACACCCACTCCCTCACACACACACACACACACACACGCACGCACACACACACACACACACACGCACGCACACACACACACACACACACACACACACACACACACACTCCTATCCACTAAGCCTAACACAACCCTTAGAGAGCACTATTTATACCAGCCTCTCATCCATCTTCCAGCCCTCCCATGGCCCTGGTGGTTTACACAGAGTTTGGGAAAATGAGGACAGCCGGGAGCGAGGATATCAGAGGCTGTTACTGCTCGTCCTTGATGATGTGCGTTTATTTGACAGACGTGCAGTAGGCGGAGAGACAGAGGAAATGAAACAGTCAGTGAAAAGGGAGCAATCACAGAGTTCTCTCGGATGGTACCTTTCCAATCTCGTCTTTCAGCTTGTACTGGTTGAGTTGAACGCAGTCCTTCAGGGGAGAGAGAAGCAGAAAGAGAAAAGGAGAAATTTCAAAAGGAATCACATCAGCAGTTATGTACCTTAGATAGTGTGCATCTTGGGAGTTCTCTTTTCCTCTGACTACCAAAGAAAGCCATGCACATTAAACTTCTACACAATCAAAATCAGGCCACATCCTATCTTCTTCTCAGGTGGAGTAAACAGGCAGCTGGATTCTATTGATTTTTTCTGTTTCCAATTAATTCATTTCTTGAAACAGATCAAAACAACCTCAGATGCCACAGATTAATTAATTAGAAATAATTAAACATAGAAAATTAAAATCTAAGCAAATATAGCAGATAGAATTACACTTAGGTTTTTTATATATATGCAAAGCTAAATAAATGTGTTTTGAGGAGACATGTGTAACAAACATGTACAAAGAAAAGCAGCGGTGATTTGTGGGACTACTCTGAATTGGCTGCACAGTTTTAGAAATGTTTTTAAATCAAATTTATATAAAGAGAACATTTCTTCGTGGAGGAAACTCTTCTGAAAAATAAACTTGTATTTTCTAAAAAGTACAACAGTGTGAAAGCCAAATCCTTCTACGGGAGACACACTCCTATAGCTACAGTAGTAGAGCTACGACCTACATCCAACACACCTTAAACCTTACCTTTGCATCCACAAAGCTTGGTCTTTGTCATTGTGCTGCTGTAGTCAAGACAAATGCACATGTAGGTCTGCTATTATACACCACGCTAACAGATTTTAACGGTATGGATCGCTGAAAAAACATTTTTTAATGATTATTTCTGATTATAATCGGTCACTCTGAGTTTTTCATGCAGGCTGAACATGAAAATAGTCTACAACACCTATCTCCTGCACTTAACATTCATGGACTCACACATCTTGACTCACGACGGAAGGCTGTTGTTGGTTTAGCATCCAGGAAACAGCAGAGTGTCTCGACTAGTAAAAACTAACTGTCAGCATTAGCAACTCCACCACACAGCAGAACTCCTTCAGGCTTGTGTTATTTGTGGAGATAAAACATCATCGTTGCACAGCAAATCAGAGGCAAGATGTCCAAATATCAGGAAAAAAGACTCAAAATCCTGTCGTCTGAAGCTACTTTCTCCTCCAGCTGACTTCTACGTCCTGAAACAGGCGCATCTGAGCTTTCTTCCCCCCAAAAACGGCTTACAAGACATTAATTCCTGCTAAAGACCACTGCAGTGCAATGTATCGATTAAACGAGTGAACCACATCTTTAAAGAGAACCCTGGGTCTGTGTCAGAGTTAGTTTGGTGGGTTTATGCAACACACAACATCTAGAGACGAATAAAGTGGGTGAGATGGTTCAGAGATCCAGAATTATATAATCACCAGTTTTCCTGCACAGCTTGTGGCCACAAATTAGCCAATTTTCTTTAACGTCATGATTATTTGATCAGTGACAAGCCAGATTAGAAAATGACTGTGGTGTTAAAAGTAAATGGTAAAGTTCAGGTTTCAACAGTACCTGCAGATCTGTGATGGAGACGCTGTGGGACTCCACGGTGGGCCGGCGGGGCAGACGTGGAGACGTATGGGGTGATGTGATAGGAGAGTATGGTAGTGATGGGTAAATATAACGCCCGTTAAGTCCAGGGGAGCTGCAGGGCGAAGCTGCCGTCTGTGAGCGCTCCTGCAAAGAGAGCTTCCGGTCGGACAGGTTCAATCTGCCCCTCTGCTCTTGGCTTTCTGGCATCAGAGCCTCTGACCGACTGACTGTGTGGGACAGCAGGTCACAGGATGGAGTCCGGAAAGGTGCTGCAGTGGAGGAAGCAGGCTCGGGCGTCTCAGAGCTGTCCATTTCTTCTACCTGACGTGGCGCATGAAAATGATTTTTGTTGCTTCATTTTCACATAAATAAATGTCAGTAATTGAGTCAACTTTTAAATGAGGTGTTAAAGTTTGTGTTTATATTCAGGCTAGCATTTGACATTTCACTTTAGGTCAATATGAAGATTTATTACAAATTTTCCCCATTATATCATGTATTTAAATCATGAACTTTCTATAAATCAGAGTATTTTTCATCTCACCTCTTCCTCTGCAGCCTGTCCAGGTGGCCGGCTTGGTTCATACTCCGTGACCACGATGAGGGACTCCATGGGGTCCGAGGACAGCGTTTCAGCGTAAGTGTTTAAAGGTGGCGCGGGACAGCTGCACAGCAGATCAGGGAGCGGTTGGGAGGGCTGCACTGAGGGCGCATGGCTGCCGCAAGACGCTGGGGGCTCAGCAGAAGGCCAAGGGGTTACGTGGCAAGGAAACATGGTGCCTCTCCAGGAAGACTGACAACCGCCGCTCCATCAGAGGAAAACTTCGAAGGCTAAGTGTGTCTAAGGCAAAGGGACAGAGAAGTATGGGGTTGTTTAGACAGATTATACACTTCCCCATTGCTGCACACCTACACATATGAGAGGTGTTTGCATTGTCAGATTTTATGGAAATGTCTTTATTTTGTTCACAGTTGCGTGAGCCCAGGTTTAGATGAGTGGGGAGCAGAGGGAGGTGGAGTGTACAGAGGGGACTACAGTCGTTAAAGACTTTTCTCCCTGGCCCTGCCTCCCACATGCCTCCATCTAAAAGGCTAGGTTATCCTGAGTTATCTCTGTAGTTATGCTGCTATAGGCTTAGACTGCTGGAGGACATACTGACCACTTTCCACACTCTGCTACTCTCTTCTACCACCACTCTCTAATTGCATCATTTCCTGTTATTTCAGCTGTTAACTTTATTTTCTCTCTAAGTGTTTTTCTCCCCAGAAGAAGCTACACTGGCGTTCTGCTGAGCTGTGGTGGCCTCATGGAAGGGGCCATCGGCTGGCACACTGCTGCCAACCACTGAACATTCTCCCTCTCCTGATATTACATCTCACTTTCTTTAACATAGAATGTGCTACTATTAGTTCACCTATTGAATTAATTATAGATTCACTCAGATAAAGACAATAAAGTTTCTCTTACTAAATAGAACTTCTACTGAGAAATCACAGTGTAGCATTAGAAACACTACTTGATCTATATGGTGTGTGTGTGTGTGTGTGTGTGTGTGTGTGTGTGTGTGTGTGTGTGTGGCCATTTCCACAACACCAAAAAGGGGGACATTTTTCAACATTGAATAAAGACTAAAACTAAAACATATTGTAGCGTGGAGTGAAGGAAGCAGTCTTGACCAATGAGAAGTAGAGTCAACTCAGCAGTCAACACATTTATTTCTGCTGCCGAGCAGCCCTCTCTTCACCTCCAAATACACAACATTAACTTACGGTGCTGAACTACACCAACTAAAAAGAACACAAACAGAACACTGAACTAAGTAAAACACGCTAACATAACTTGCCTGCGACGACTGCGCAAACAACGTGAACGTGGCCAATTTGAATACGTAATTTCGCGCGACAGCGCTTCTGACCAATGGAATTTTAGATAATTAATTGACGCTGATTTTATAATCTGTCACAAAATCGCCTAATGCAGTGTTTGCGAAAACTTTTAAGCCATGCCTGCCAAACTGGCAGACGTGAGAGCGTCTCACGCAGGACACTTTTGAACCACGTAGGACAATGTCCTCGCGGGCTACAGATTTGTATCTCTTAAACAGTGGGTATTGTAGTGACCTCTGACCTTTACATATTATACATATTTTTATTGTGACAATAATCTGTTGACATAATTTGAAAAAAGAACCATCAATGTGATTTTCTGAAAAATTCAGAAAATGAGGATTAGACAGTCCCTCTGCTTAGAAAATAAACCAACAGAGTTTTTCAGGAAATTATTAGAGATCATCATATAATTATTATAAATTATTATGATACACCAGAAACAACATACTATATATGACAATATTTCTAAATATTGTAATGATCCATAAGGGCTTTTTGTGACTGATGCTGTAGCCTGATGTTACTGTTCCTTTAAGAGACGCTGTGGCTGGTTGAGGTGAAACTGGAAGTTGGAGATGCGGGTTTATCTCAGCTGTTTGTTAAACTACTCTAATAAACTGCTGTTAAGGACAAACCCTCTGTGGCCAGAATACCACACTTGCAACTTCAGAGTGGCGGTCCAGTCTCTGTTGGACTCAGTAAAGTTGAGCTGACATGCCTGGTGCTGCAGTCTGCTTCCAGCATGTTTCCTGCATGTTTTAGATCATGAACACAGCTGATTTGTTTGATTTAGTGATGAACCGCTCCTGTAGACACTAATGAAGGCTGAGGAGACATTTCAGCAGTTAGATTAAGGTGTTAAAAAGACAAATGCACAGCGAGAAGATAAGTTTTACTTTTGGTTTTAATAACGGACTCTAGGGGGTGCTAAAAGCAAGCCAAAACTGCATAGTATCCCTTTAAAGGTGTCCAGACTGTCAATACAACCTAGAAATAAATTAAGTTAATTCCAAAGTCAAGGTGCAACAGCCTGGAAAGAGCAATCACCTGGACTTTCCTATCAGGTCTTTGAAACCTAGAAGTTTCTGGTTTGTGGACCTGAGGGCTCGGGTTGGAGATTACGGCACATAAGGAGTACTATTAGGGCCTAAATCAAAGACATACAGAAATGCAAAAAGCATAAAATGGATTTAAAAAGGTGTCTGAAATAGAATCAGATATACTGATCCCCTACTCTTAAAGCATTACAGCTCTTTCCAAATGAACCATCCATGTAGCCTTCACCTCACCACCCCTTCCCTGTAAAGTGTAAATTCATGCAAACACATCTAGTTTAGCTAATTTCAGCTCTGTTAAGCACATACAGCGTAAAAAGTCTGGGAGAGCAAAGCTTCGGTCTGTTTTTGATGTCAGTCATACAACATGAATATTTATAATCTGCACAGCATCTAAACTAAAACACTTTTCTGCATCATTTCAATCTTAGCTTGTTGTGTGCTTGTTAACTAAATAACAAAAAAAAGGAAGCAGGACTGAAAGAAATTTATGGCATACCTTTTAGGATTGTGGCAATGTAGCTGTACTGGTATCTGATAAAATTCACAGATACAGGAAAACAAAAGAAAGCCTTTAAATAAACAACACTGTGAATGTTCCAGCCAAGTGTTGAATAAGTATCATATGTGGGAGGAAACGCCCACTTCAGGTGGCCCCTCAGGACTAAATATAGGGCTGTAAACTAACGAGGAGAATAGCTGGTTCATGGTAACCTGCTCATCAGATGTTTTCACACTTGTCAGAATTACTCTACAAAACCATAATACCTTAAGATGTTACATCACACTAATGAAAATGCGATTAAACATTTTCTACCCAGTATTTAACACACAGTCTGAATGCTGCTAACATCTGAGAACTTTCTATCCCCCTTAAAATGATCACGATGTTCCCTGATCAGAGCATTAAGCCTCGGCGTAGTCAAGAAATACTAAGTCACGACACTGAAATTCACAGCTGCAGCAGGCGAGAGAGCGGAGGCTACTTAATATGACTGACCTACTTTGATAAACTGTCAAAAAAAAGCATAAAACCCTATCTGGGTTTACCACAGGGGGTTATGTGCAGTTTGTTAACTGATGATGGAATCACAAACCCCTCTGCAGTCTGGCAGGTTTCTGAAATTCACTCTAAGTATCAATCAGATAGCTTGCTGCCCTTTTGTTAATGCAAACAGTGGAGTTGCTTTGCCTAACTCTAACCCAGTAGAAAAAAACAAAGTCTAGTTGAGTGAAACAGCACAGCCTCAAATCAAAGATATGTGATATAAATAATGGATAAAAGCCTTTAATTCCCCTGATCCCAGATGATCACACCACCAGTATCATGAAGTGCAAAGATCACTGCAGATGCTGTACTTCCCCTCTTATTACCAACGTCACATGACATAACCTTCACAGAAGGAGGAAGGAAGGACTTATCAGTGTCTGTAAGGGGGTCCGAGCCATGTATAGCATGAACAGCAACACGGACGTGGTCCTACAGGCATTCCAGCATGACACAGAGCTATCTGGAGCACTGCAGGATCCCCAGCTTCATTAAAAGATCAACAGAGAAACACTGTCAGTGATCTACGGAGCCGTGAAGGAGATAAGCCCCTGCAAATGGAAGGATGTCCTAGATTAACTTAACGGCTGAACAACTGACTCTGAATCTAAAGAAAAGCCTCAACAAGTCAGTCATCTCATCAGCATCAAAAGTACTAATGAGATTAAATCTAAACTTTAGGGCCCATGTTCTCAAACAACTGTCAGAGTGTGTCATAATGTCCTCACATCAGCACAGGGGTGGTTCTAGGGAGCGTCTAGGGTGGGCCAGTGCCACCCTGACATCAAACTTGGACCCCCTTGCCCCCCCTGCTGAGGGCAGAGTCTAAGTCTTAATACTTAGTTAAGTTCTGTTTTTTGTGATAATTTTGACGAATGCAAGATGGAAACCAAAGCGTGTGAACGCATTTATTTATGAAATTGAAACGAGATGCTTAGACAAATACTTTCATGTTGCTACTGAATAACTCAGATAAAAATAGTTATATTTTGAAACAACTAAAAAACCTGCTGTTTCTTAAGTAACTGTAACTGTTTTATGTTGTTGCAATCCCTAAATTTTGCAATACTTTAAGGCATGTTGATAGTGCCTTTAACTGAACAGCTGGGCCAAGGTTTGGGGACCCCTTTGGGGGGGTCATGGACCCCAGATTGGGAACCACTGGTCTAGAACCGCCCCTGCATCAGACACGAATCAAGATTTATTTTGTTTAAAAAAAGCTTGCAGAACTGTGTTTTCTATTAGATTAAGGGAAACAGATGTGTTGATTGTTAGTATGCAGTAATATGGTTTTTGCAAAACATTGAACGCCGTTTTGTTTATTTAACTACTTCCATAAAACTAAGTTAATACAGAATTTCATGTGGCTCTTCCATAAAACTACTAGTTTAAATCATAATGGTTTTAATAACATTGATGACAGGTTAATAATAGTCTTCATTCGGACAAAAAACGTTATGCAACTTACTCAGAATCTCGGCGATACTTATGTTACATAATAACAAATAAATTGTTCAATTTGGGGGGATAAAGCTGTTTAGGAGCAATGTTAACACGTTGCATCATCAGACGAAGAATGTGTGTTTTGCAGTAAACTAATTTTTAATATCAACGAGTAAGCCGACAACCGTTTATCTAGTTTTTTTAGTTCACTAATATCAGCTAACTTGAGATCATTGACAAGTTTTTACATTGCCTTCAACCATTAAAACGCTGAAACGTCCGTTTAAAGCGAGTGCTAGTCGTTCGAGAGAGCTAACTCGGCTCAAGCGTCAAAGTCAAGCAGCTCAGCTAACGTTAGCAGCTGTAACATCTGTCTTTATGCAGATGTTGCGGAAATAGGCGTCAATGATGCTAGTAGGACTCTGCTGGTAGCAGTGCACAGAGCCGATGGCAGAACAACTGTATTCTGATAACGTATTTCTTCTTACCGTAGTGTGGTCTACAGGTCAGAATTATAAGGTTCCTCCTCCAGCTGAGGTGCGACAGTAGCGTCTGCCAGCTAGCTGTTTATGAGACAAAGAATGTGTAGCAGGCTGTCAACCGATGTTGTGATGACGGTGTTGTGCCGAAAAAAATCCCCCGGTCACGTGAGGCACAGTTGAAAATAGTTGTATCCGCCGTTACACTGAGATAAAGTCAAAAGCTTGCATTTATCGCTACATATTGAGCATAAAACGACCTTAAAATAGTTCATCGTGAAAACTGTGTGCTTTAATGGAATGTCGATACGAGCTTCCTGTGCTTTTGACGTTAAGGGTTCATTTTTCAATACAACACTAGTCAAGCTAACCAGGCAGGTCCCTTGCTTTACATTAAAAAGGGAAGGTATATCTAAGAGTATAGTGATTTAAAAATTGTACTCACCGCCCATTGTTCTCCTTTTCGTTTCTCTCACGAGTTAAAGCCCAAAACACTACACGGTTCTTGATTTATGGTATAAACCATAAACTGTTTTTTTATGGTCTAAACATGGCCAAGAGAGCCCCCTGTTGGCCCGCGAGAGAATTGCAACCACTGAGATTATAATTGTTGCAGTGAATTAATCAAATTCACATGTACTGTTTGATCAAATAAAATAACTTGTCTAATGCAGCAGCAGATGCAAATATTTTAAACATTTGAATAATTGACATTGAATATGTTTTGAACGAATAATGGAATCTTCTTTACTATAAAGGACTTATATCCTTTTTTTCTAAATATGCTATACAAGGCAAACCCTTATTTTCTCAATAAATTAAGTTTTATCAGAATTGGCTGTTCATTTATGGGTTTGCATAAATCGTCTCTCCACCAAACCAGCAAAAAACTAGACAACTGGACACTATTTTTGTAATCTATTTAGAAACATTTTCTTTTTAAGCTTTGTGATTAAATAGAGCTATTTTTGTTGCACAAGGTTGAATATGCAGCACAATTGTTTTCTGTGGGTAAATGTACAAATTTGGCTTGCAAAAAGGCTGCAATGCACAATATAACTGAAAGAGGTGGGACTCAAAGTTACTCAAAGAACAATAAAAATAAAATTTGGGTTTCAATGAGGCAAAGCACAGCAAAGGTTGAGTCAAGAAGAGAACAAGAAACATTAAACTGAAATCTGTTTATTTCGTACAAAATAAAATCAAAGTGATAAATTGTAGCGCAAAAGAACGCAAAGAAAACCAGAGCATATTAAATCCAAAGACAACATCACCAAAACGATAAAGTTCAAAACAAAAAAGTTATCGCCTCTTCTGGAAAATGTTGCCTCTCCCAATTCCACCACGGCCTCGTCCTCTTGCAGCCACTGTAAAAATAAAAATAAAAAGTCAAATTCCAAAAAAGGTACTCTTTGTTCTGGAAGAAATCCCCCCGCCCCCCCAAACCCCTACTCAAATATTTTGACTATATTGGACTTCTACAAGAGAAGAAATTAGCTATTAATACCATCAAACATTCCTTTGGAAAAGCTTTTTTCCCTTTAGACAAGATAAAAAGCAGTGGGCTATGTCTTTCAAACCATTCCACGTAAGAAAAATGTGCTAAACGCCCACATAGAACACTGCACTGTTGTTAACTCTAAAGAAAGTAATTAACCATTTAAGAGCCAAGCAGCTAAATGAGGTAACTAAACTCCAGCGTTGTCTCTGCGTCTGTGGAGAAAGTTGTCCAAATGCTTCCCACTCACCTTGTGCTTTAAGAATAGCTGCCTTTCCTCTTCCTGCCCCAGAGCCTTGGTTCTTGTTCTTCATACTCTTTAACATTGGAGCATTCTTTAACATGTCCGGTAGGATCAGAAAGCGGATCTTGCTGCCGCGTATGTAGACCTGTTCCAACTGTGCAACTCGGCCATCGCGGTAGGTCACTGTGATATTGGACATCTGTGAGGACAAATTAAAGTTTAGATTCACAAAAAGTGAAATGACTGTCTGAGTATGCATTTGTCCAGTTCTATAACTGATCTGGATCTTGGTGCACAAGTTAACAAACTAGCATGGCTCCTCTTATTGAGGACTAGCGGAAACAACTTATGCAAGAGGAATAAAACTTGGACTTGGGACACACAAAACAAAAGAACAAACAAAAGTTATATTCATTTCTGATCTCAAAATGCCATGATTGAATAATGATCTATTCCCATAGGCTGCATTTGGGAAAACAAATAAAAGGTGCAAATATAAACATTTCAGTTTATTCAACCCCTATAAAAATGTGTGCTGCAAATAGAATTAATTTGAAGAATGCTGCTACTTTAGATTGTTTAACAAATGATGATGTAAAGTGCTAACAGAGATAAAAAACTAACTGAACTGGATCGACCATGAAAGCTGAGGACCAACTTAATATGAGTTCCCACTTCCCAATGTGAAAGCCTTTTCAATAAAAATGCTTTAATCATACGCTTTTACAAAAAACTCTTATCCACGTACATCATTGTCAAGCCAAACGTTCTCCTAATCCCAAACACAAATTAGTTTGCCAGTAATTACACAAATAATTTTTTTATGACTTAAGTACCCCAGAAAAAACATCCACACCAATGCCTTAAATGCCAAATTTATTGACCGTTTTCCATGTTTTCATGAGTGCACAGAAAAACTCCAATAAAAACAGATTTGAGTAATCCAAAAAATAAAAATAATCAACCCATTAAAAAGCTGCAAGAAAAGCAATTTACAAAACTAAAATTAACAAATTCAGGCAACAAATAGGGTTAAAACAAGCACACTAACTGGATGTTTATGATCAAGAGATTTGCATTTTGAAGAGTTTTTAAGGATACTTTTCATGCTAACCAAAAACTGAAAGCAACAGGGTTGCTAGAACACTTTTATACCTTACTGTTTAACAAACCAACCTGGCAGTTCATGTTGTCCTCTGCCTCTATCAGCTTGCCTCTGTACACCTCTCCAGTGTTGGTCTCACAGGTCACAATGTGACCCTCTGCCTCATGCAGGACCTTGATTGGTACACCGATGGACATCTTTCAAAGATTTTCCTGGAACACAACACACAAAGCAACTGATTATACATGCTCACCCACAGAAATGTTTGGCAACACAAATCCATTTAACTATATGGCCTAGCCAGGATGCCCAATTTCCAACACTGAAAAGCATCAACCATCTGCCTCAAAACTGGAAGGAGAAGCAACAGAATAAAGTGAACTGGTCTGATTGAGCCTTTTCACGACTTTCTGTGGCTGGTCAACTCCGTTTGTGTCACTGAAACTCAGACAAATAAGGTAAGATGTCTTGGGCAAACAGGTTTTGTGCAAAAAGCCAAGTCAGAACAAAAGACGAACTGTGAACCGAATGCTACATTGATTGAAACTGAATCAGGTGGGTCATAGTATTTTGGCCGAACTAAAATCAGGGTCTATTTATTATTTAACACTTATTTACGCAGTGTTACACATTTTATAACATTACTAGAGAATAAACGACTTCAGCTCGGTATTCTCTTTTTCAGATTCTGGTGGAGACAGTCAAAGCTTAGCTAGCATACTAACCGCTAGCTCAGTTAGCCATCCTAGCTAACAAGGCTACAGGACACATTTCTCTAGAAACTGATATTAAACGCTGCTAAACAGTAAAATATGGTTGGCTGTACAGGCAACTTGCAATTTTTAATATTAATAATGATAGTTAAATACATAAAGATTTACAGTAAAACATGGAGTTGTGAAAATGCGCGTAGCCTTAGCTATGCTACAAATTAAATAACTTGAAATTTCAACGTGACGAAAACCAATATAAAAACGAGAACCTCTAAATAATTAATATTACTTATGTAACTTACCTTGAATTGCTCGTATGAGTTATTTGCTTTATTGCTATTTCTTCTTGAACAATTGCAACGTGCGCTTGACGCTTTCAGAATCCTTTTGAGCCTTTTTCCGCCTGCAACGACGGGTCACCGAGAGTGTTTCCGGTGGCACCTACCGCGAGGCATTGTGGGATAAGTAGTTTTTTATTTTATATAACTGTTGAGGCCTACGGATTTATTGCACTAGTAATCTCATGAAACTGATTAACTCAGCTATGAAACTTAGACACTATGTAACATTTTTCACAAATTATTGAAATTCAATAAAAAACAAAAAAAATTTTATAAAATAAAAAATAAAAAAGGAAGTTTATAAGAAACTATTTGAACATTGAGTTATGATGGAAATGCAAATTTCTTTTCGTTCTCCACAAATAGAACATTGCTTTCTGATCTGCATATTTGTTTACACACAGCTGATATCTAAATACCCTTTAATGAATAAAAGTTGTTTACATAATGATTTTATTAAAGGGACATCAGCTGTTTACTACATTTTCTGTATCATTAAAGGAAAGGTCTATTGATGATGGGCAATTTATGTAGCTACACCAGACACTGTACTGTATTGTTTTAAAAAGCAAAGGTTGCTACAGTAGCATGATTGATTTGCATTTTCTTTCAGAAAAACACAACAGTTTTGCATCACTTGTCATTTTGGCTCCAAGTTGACATTTACAGCTTTATGGCTTTTCATAAAGCGGCTCAGTGTTATTTACTTTTCTAAATTCCCATGCAACATTGATTCATAGTTGAATCACTCGCAACATTATTTTCACAATCTTTATCTCGTGCAAATGAAAACAGCATTAGACATAAAAACAACACATTAAAATGAAATCATTTAATCTATTTTTACAACAGTGTATGGTCACACAGTGTTCTACACAAATGATATGCAAAGAATTAGAATAAACATAAAGTACACATTATATACATACCCGTGTGTGTTTATTCCAGGAAATGTGTCTCAGAGATTGCTATGGGGCACATAAAAGTTGCCTAATGCAGGTCAGTCCCACAGTGGAAGGGCTTTTTAATGGGGAAAGAGAAAGCATAATGGGATGATAAAAGACATCATCAAATGAATCTTCATTTGATTTTCATTGCATTTGGCTCATTGACTGGCGTCAGCGGCCATAGCTGCTCTGTAAACACCTTTCAGTGAATAGTTTGTGGTCATGCACTTTACGTGTGTGTGCGCACATACGAGTGTGTGTGTGTGTGTGTGAGGAAGCTTTTTATGCTCTTGATGTGTGCAAGCCAAACCCTGGAAGTAGTACAGTCATACATAGTAACAAGGTTCAAAAGAGCCCTTTGGTTCTGCTGATGCGTAGCTGGTTTGTGTACATTGGTGACTTCAGATCATGTCACACAGATGTTGACCTGGCAATGACCAAGTGTTGCCTGGCAGCAATCTAATCACTGATCAAGCTAGCAATATCATGCTTTTTTTCTAGCTATCCAGCCATCTAAGAAGTCATTAGGGATGGCTCAGAGGATCCTGGGGACGGTTCCGAGTGCCGGCTACTGCGGGATCGCTGAAGTGGCAGGCAGTTGCAAGTTGGAGGAGGGACAGTCAGGAACCTGCCCCCCAAGTAATGGTGTGGTCTCTGCTGCATCACTCCCCTCAGGCACAAAACCAAGGATTTGGGGATTTATTATTATTATTATTAACAACAACAACAACAACAACAATAATAATAATAATAATAATAATAATAATAATAATAATAATAATAATAATACATTTTATTTGAAGCACCTTTCAAAAAACTCAAGGTCACTGTACAATCAGGTTAAAATAAAACATTCAATGACTAGAAAATTTAAAACCCAAATAAAACATCAGATAAAACACCAACAGTTACAGTGAATAATCAATTTTGAACAGATGAGTTTTGAGATTAGCCTGGAATTGGTGAGGGGTGGTCATGTTCCTAAGGTGAGCAGGTAATGAGTTCCATAGGGAGGGGGCCGATCTGCTAAATGCTCGATATCCCATCGTGACAAGATGTGCTGGTGGATTATTTAAGTTGATAGAAGCAGAGGATCTGAGCATGCGAAAGTGTTTGGTGACTTGCAGGAGCAGTGAGAGATATGAGGGGGCAAGATTATGAATGGCCTTTTATGTAAGGACTAAAATTTTGTAGTTGACCCTGAACTTTATTGGCAGCCAATGAAGCTGCTGAATAACAAGGGTGATGTGATCAGAGTAGGGTGTTTTGGTGATTATACAAGGCTTGGTATTGGGGAAGAGGTTGGATGGGTGGGCGGTCTCTCCCTTTAGACTCCTGCTCCAGCTCTTGTCCCACCCCTTCAATTTTAACTGCTTTTTGACATGTAGGGTCGGGGGGTGGGGGGTGGGTAGAGGATGGGGGATTCTACTATCTGCACATAGTAGGATCCCCCCATCTTGACCGCCTCTCCCAATTTTAATGCATATTAGACATATACATCAACACATACCATGGGGGCGATTGGTGATGGTGGAGACTTCACCTTCACTGTCCCTGCCCCTCTACCCTCTGTTGGTCTGGCGGGGCTGGGGATCTGGCTTTGAGGATGTTGCAGGGATGAATGGGTGCCCACAGGTTGGGTATGGTCTGGAGGCCCTGGCCCGTGCTGCATCATGGTGGGTGGCTGGCTGTTGACTTGGGACCTCGAGCATCTTGGGCTGCCTGCTGCCTTGGGGGCTGTTCCCGGAATAGGGAGGGCCCTCTGCTGCTTGGCTCCCCATATTTTGCAGCTGAGGGTGTCCTCTCCATCTACCACCCTCCCCATCCCTATGGGTTGGGGGGCTGACGCTTGTTGACATGTATGTGTGTACCATATGACTGATATCAGAGTATATTATAGGATAACAAATGTAAACAATTTGCACACATCATGTTTCAAAATACTTCATTATATCAGGATTTCAACAGCAAAGTAACAACAACTCAATAAAGAGATGACCGTTTAAGACCTAATGCAGCACTTTATTTAAAAGTTAAAGTGTGAAACAGAGGGCAACCAAAAACTTTCTGAAGTCCCAGCATAATAGTTTATTATTTTTATGATTTATTTGACTTTTTTCTTCCTGTATAAAGCCTATATAAAAGAAAATGTATAAAAAATAAACACGTACTGTACATCATGGCAGAAAGCACAAGCAGCAATTTACATTCAACATTCACTTGCTTTAATCAATTGTGCTTATGTGCATGAGATCTAACTCAAATGTATCAACTGAAAAACACGTTATGTGACTTCACAGAGAGGGAAGCACATTTACTGACTTATTTGTTGACTTTATTAATTTGCCATCATGTTCATATTTGCACAGTGCAGTGTGATATGGTGAGATTTCATTTGTAAACATGAATGTCAGTCAAGAGACTTCTGTGATGTTTGTAGTGCTGGTACAGTTTGTGTTTGAGATAGAGCTTGTACATTTGCAAAAACGCTACAGCTTCTTCCATCTTTGAGCTCCAAAACATCCCCCATATACATGGATGGATTTACTGCAGTCTGTGCAGAAAATGCCATACACTGATGATTCTGCACTTCTGATGAGGTGTTGCTTGTTTCTAGTTGCCCGTTGGGTATGCAGCTGCAAGGTCCAACTTCTAAAGTTGATGCCCAGTTGCTAGAAAGTTCATGTGTATCTTTTTGTCTTGCTTGGTCAGGACCGGGGCCCGTCACATAGCCGTTAACCACCGTGCCATACGTTGAACCCTCTCTATTGGTTTGGGAGGTCCGTCTGACTGCACCTTTGCCGTCAGCATTCCCAAACCCGTTACCATGCCCAGCCCTCCTTCTCAGGATGTGTTGATAAAAAATCTTCCGAAAAGTGTGTCTGAACTCCCGAATGCGGTAGGCATAGATAAAGGGATTCACAACAGAATTAGCGTGGGAGAGGATGATGGCAATGTTCATCACCCAGATGTGTGGACGCTCACAGCCCTGGCACAAGTGGTTGAAACAATTGATGATGTGCACCGGGAGCCAACAGAGAGCAAACAAACCCACTATTATGGCCAGGGACTTAGCAGCGTGGACTTCCTTCTGCAGAACTGAACGAACCGAGCTAGAAGACGAAGATCTCTGTCCAGGAACGGGGACGTGTGCAACTTTTATACTCATGAGTCGGAGCTGTCGCCGTGCCGCCATGAAGATGTTGATGTAGATAACCAGCATAATCAGCAGGGGGACCAGCACGCAGCCAAAGAAGTTAAAGTAGACCATGTAGTTCAGGGTAACTACCTTCTCAAACAAGCATTGGGTCATGCCTTGAGGACAGCCGGTGCTTCCCACAGTGATGACGGTGGAGTTCCACCCTGTAATGAAGACACAACGCATCCCTAATTAGACCAGCTAATCGAGAGAAAGTGTACATGGTAACACGTTTACAGGAAAAGAAAATTAGATTAAATGGGTTTCAGTAAAAATCCCAGCAATGAGAACCCATTAGAAGAACTAAGTTATGAGATTTATCTCCAGATTAAAAAAAGCGCCCATTTCTTCATAATGTTGTTCTCGAATGTCACTCAACGTAGCCCTCCCTCTGACGTGCCCGAAAACACAACAAACAATAGTGATATAGGTGGATGTGGCTCATTTAGAGAAATAATCATTAAGTACTTATTCACCAAGCTTTCAATAATAATAAATAAGTTATTTGATGATGAAAAAAGTGCAAACCAACACTTGAAAAGTCTGATTAGTTGAGATTTGTTCTTTGATGTCATCAAAGCGTTTTGGGGATTTGTTGTAAATGGTAAATTATATTTTATTTAATTGTTTTATTATTGCAAGTCAGAATCATTTGTGATCTTTAAATAAACCCAAGTAGTGACAGTAGTTTTTCTTTGACCTCTTTTTAAGGACTTTTACTGAACATGCATGTGAATCTGCTGAAGTGGAGGTCTCACTTGTGTTCCAGCCGAACATGGGAGTCAGGCCGATGCCGACTGAGAGAGCCCAGCACAGTGCTATGATGCCCTTTGCCCTCTGCGCTGTCACCACGCTGTTGTACCTGAAAGGATGAACAAAAAGACATTAGGATACTTTTTTAGTTGCTCTGTAACAATATTCCTCAGAGATAAGGCCTGCCTATTTTGAAAAGAAGAAATTGTTGTGCATTGAACTAGGGATGCTCCATATTGGCTTTTTTACCAATATCTGATATACCGATATTATCTGACTCTTAATTTCCAATACCGATAAAAACGGATATGCTGTGTCCTCCTCTCAAAAAAAAAGAAAAACTAAAACACTTTAGGTTATTAATATCACATATCTCCTATCATGCATGCTTACATTTCATTTTCTGTGCAAAATGAAAACTTCAATTTAGGTTAGTAAAAGGAAAAGTGCAATGTGTAATTTGTCTCCAGCAGCAGCTGAATCTCGTTCTCCCTAAGCGTGACGCTAAGATGTGTGTATAAGTTAGTAATGTAGTTTTTCTTTTTCTGTATGCAGCTATGTTGATAAAACATTTATAAAAATCTTCAAATTAAAAAAGCAAGCCTTGGGTGAAGATTCTTGTTTTTGTTTAGTCATGTGTTAGCTGGCTAGCTACACGTAGCTACGTGCTGTTAGGACAGCGTACGTTCACTACACAGGGCAAACTTCTACTTCACAAGTTGTGCCAAATAAACTAAAATATCTCAAACACTAGACATCAGATCTGTCATATTTTGACATTATGAGAAAGAGGAGAAGTAGCTGAAGAATTTGATGTATAATATGTGCATGGTATGTAAATGCTGTGTTATTAAAAGATTGAAAAACTGATACCGATATTTTCCGATATCAAATTTTAATGCCGATATTAATGGTAGACCGATAATATCGAACATCCCTACTAACTATGTTAGTTCACAGTAGGGCTGGGCGATATGGCCTAAAATTAATATCACAGCATATTGAGGAGTTCACCTTGATAACGATAAATGGACGATAACTACATGTATGCGCAAAAACAAAAGTTGTCCACTAGATGGGGCTGTCACGTGTATTACGTTGAGTCACGTTGTCATGTGACTAGAGGTGGTACAGCTTCTTAAAGGGACATGAACGTTGCCAACCTACATACATCTTTTCATCTTTTTATTACCAAATTTATTGACATGGGAAAAATTATATCGGTTCAATAACGATAATTTTTTGATTTATCGCCCAGCCCTAGTTCACAGTAATTAATTCATGTTTACCTTGCTTTATTAGTTGCCTGATTTAATGATTAAACTGTGAAGCTTTTCAGATTCCAAAATTCCAGTTGTGTTTCTTATAAGTGTGATAAAATATGAGTTTACGCTTTAATGAATAAATCTGAGACTTGTTTTACTAAAAACACAACAAGGTGACATCCTGCCACTATGCAGCAGAAATCTGCACAGAATTGTGTTAGAGTGCACAAATCTGTTACAGAGGTGCTGACACTACTGCAGTTTACTGACTCATGTCTTTTTATCTTAAATCAAAACTCACAATAAGTTGGCCTAAAAATGTAAAATATATTAAAGAATCTTGTTCTAAAAATAGAAACTAGTGAAGATTTAGATCCCTAAACATTCAATCGTATTGAGGTTATTCCCACTGGCCACAAGGTGCTGTCCTTTCATAGATTGTACATTTTTTTGTGTAAGAAATTCAAACCAACTCCTTCTTTTAAAGCTGCAAATGAGAGAAATGTTTTTCAGGCAGCTCGTTGTATTTGACAGTGAAGCTAAAATAGCTAAACTTGGAGGAAATTTGTGTAAAAATGTACATTTGTTTAGGACAAACCTGACAAACGCAACTTTCCTAAAGGGATGGCAAAGATCTTTTGAAGTTTTATGAACAATAAACATCTGACCAGGGTTCGAATTACGGGGGAGCTAAAGGGAGCCCGGCTCCCCTGAAAGGGCGCCGGGCTCCCCTGGAAGCCCTCAACTTACACACCCAGGGGGAGCCCGAACAAAGATCCAGTTTCTACATATATTACATTATTTATTTGGACTCTCAGCGTACCGGGTCTGTTTTTGGGCGGAGAGGATGGAGAGCAGCAGAGCGCTGATTACTGATGCGCTCCGCCGGGCAGCTGCGTCCTGCGCACGGCCACAGTAACATTCTCAAAGTGGCGCCACCACAAAAAACATAATTAACACACGATCGTTCATGTTTGCTCATATTTCCTCTTTCATTTGTGCATGACGCGCTCCGCTGCTGCAGCTCCCATGCTTCGGTGACGTCACCTCACTGGCGCGGCCGCACAGCTCACATTCCGCTATTTTTGCGGTTGACAGATCTTTCTGATCTGCTAATTTCAAGTAACTCATTAGTTGAAAATGAAGAAGCCATGCAGCAGTTTTTCTGGAGGACTGAGAGGAGATGCAGCTAAAACACATACAGGACAGGAAAATAGTCGCATAAAAAAAACCAAAGTGCTTGAAAAGTTACACGTTTGTAACTTTACAATAATAATAATAATTTATAAGTATGTAATATTTATTTATTTGATACAATTCAGATCACCCTCAAAACTCAGTCCCACACCCAGGGCCGTTTCTAGGCATTTCAGGGACCAATTACTGTATTACACAGAGGCTCCCCCGGAAGCCTCTGTGTAATTCGCACCCTGCATCTGACCAGTTGTAGGTAGCTCTTTGAACAACCTCCATTTGGAGAAATAGGGATTAGTTCTGCTCTGACAGATAAGCTTGATTGTACCTACCTAGAGCTGTAACCTACCGTATCAACGCATTTAACAGGATTTTAGACAGATGATACTTTATTTCTGTGGTGTTTTTACCTTAATCTATCCTTATTTTTATGAAACCTTCAGGAAATTGTTATAATCTATATAAAAAAGATTGAATAACCTCTTTAGAAACACGCTTGTTTTATGATTTCATGGCTAAATCTTTGTTTCCCCTTTTTTATTGTGACATACTTTATTGAGATTATTTTAAGACACTTTCAGCTTTCATTTGTTTTACCTTTAGTTGGTAGCACAGTGCACATATTTGGTAACCATGAATAGGAGCTTTGTTGTGATTTGGTGTGAATATAGTAGCACAGGTGATAATGTTAAACTGATTTGTTTTGAAGGACAGCTCATAATGTATTAGTTCCGTATTTTTGCACTCAACATGTGAATCTGTTCAGGTTCAACAGATGTAGTTAAGTAATGTTTACATAAGTAATATTAAATAGTAGAGTTAATTTTTTCTTGCTTCTTGCATCTGCTAATTTTGGTTAATTTGCCCCAGTAAGACGTGGGTATCGATGAGAGAATGAAGACATGCTGGGAAGTGCTCGGTTATATGGGTTTGTTCTCATTCATTTCCTCTGAATGCCCTTCATTTACTTTTTTTGCCAGTTTACTAGAATACAATTGAAAATCTTTGCTTATTTATTTATTGCTGTATTTATGTATTTAAATCTATCAGAGTCATCGCAAACATTTGCATTTTATATTATTTTCTAAGGATGTGGATTGTGGCGGAGGACGTAGGGCAGGGGTGTCCAACCTTTTCAAGAAAAAGGGCCAAAATTGTCAAGTTAATAGTCCTTAATAGTTTTTTCAGTGTAAAAATGCAAAAATTATTTTACGGTGATTTGTTTTACGTGTACTCCTCAGAATAGTTAAAAAAAATTGTTTTATTTTTTCTTCATCAATTAGCAAGACTCAGAGGTCTCATGCCCAGACAAGACCTAGAGAAACTTATTCATGTGTTCATCTCCAGCAGGCTGGACTATTGCAATGGTCTTTTGGCTGGTCTTCCCCAAAAAGCTGTCAAGCAACTGCAGCTTATTCAGAATGCTGCTGCTAGAGTCTTAACAAGAACCAAGAGAACCGAGCACATCACTCCTGTTCTTAAAGGGGTCATCACCTATACAACCGTGGATTTCTATGTCCTATTATAGTCTTTTAGACCATTAAAATAAATTGTATTGGAAAAATAAATTAAAAATGTGATTTTTTAATCCTTTATTGTGAAGGGCATATTTTCTCGCGGGATCACACGCGATATTTCGGCTGTCTCGGACGCGCGCGGGACTGAGGGGCGCGTTGATTGGTGGAAGGAAGCAGGATGCAGCTTCAGCGTCTCGCTCCAAAACAACAAAAGTTATAACTGAACCCGACCTGGCAGTGACCTACGGGATCCAACCGTGTATGTACGAGCCCTCGCCTCGCCTCGTGCGTAATGGTGTCCTCGCTTGTTGTTGAGTTGGGACAAAGCAAGCTAACAGCCAGGCATCAGCTCTTATGCTGTTGTGAAGATGGAATACACAAACCGATCAGAGTTTTGTCTCCCGTAACACAGATTATAACATGAGTCGTCAACGGTAAGACATAATTTATGCGTTTCACGTTATGAAATGAGCTTTGTTGTGCTGGTTTGTTCGCTGATGGTTCATATTTGTTTATATTCGACCTTTGTGTCGACATATAGGGGCAGAGCTCAAGTTCTCGTGTTGGAGTGCGCGTGCTCGTGGGGTGCATGTGAGCTGGTTGAAGAAGGCAAGATTAAACAAACGCTTCAATGTTAAATATCGGCTTATCAGCCAGTGAAAAATCATTAGGAAGCCATTATAGACATTTTTTTCAAGTGGAAAAGAGAAGATTTCAGGTGATGACTCCTTTAAATCTCTACACTGGTTACCAGTAAACTACAGAATCAAATTCAAAGTGCTTCTACTAGTTTATAAATCACTCACTGGCATGGGGCCAGAATACATGTTGGATCTCCTTACAGTATCTACACCCAGCAGGGCTCTGAGATCCTTAGGAAGCAGTCAGCTGGTAGAACCCCGGGTCAGAACCAAACAGGCTGAAGCTGCTTCTAGCTACTGCACACAGATGGAATCAGCTTCCTCATGACCTCAAATGTGTCCCAACTCTAGTAACTTTTAAATCAAAATTGAAAACTTTCATGCTTGATTTAGCTGTTCTTGCTCTTGAAAATCACATTGAATTGCCTCTGCGTATGAAATATGCTATGCAAATAAAGCTGCCTTGCCCTAAAATAGGCAAATTAGTAAAAATTGTAACAAAAAAATATTAGAAAGTATCACTCTACATCAAAAGACAAGATTCATCATTAGAAATAGAAATGCAACTGGGGGACGCACAAGATCCCTCCGAGGAATTCAAATGGCCCCCGGGCCGCACTTTGGACATGCCTGATTTAGAGCATCAAACTATGGCTCCAAACCTAAGAATTTCACTATTCAATTAGTCAATGTGCACAAATTTCTAAATAAACAGTTTGTTTTAATGATCTCATGTAATTTACTCTGACTGGAATCTGTCCCTGTTATTGACTGGATCCTGTTTAGCCGGTTTATCAACACGTTTTAACTCCAGAGTCCGGAATACGAAAACACAGTGAAGTTGTTGTGTTGACGCTTATGCAAGTTCAGCCCCTGCTATGACTGAATAGAAATAAATCATCATCATCAGGAGACTATTTTCATGTTTAGCCTGCATGAAAAACTCAGTGACCGATTATAATCAGAAATAATCATTAAAAAATGTCTTTTCAGTGTTTCACACCTTTAAAAAGACTGGACGGAGGGTGCCTGCTTCAGAATCAAAGGAAGCCCATCTATCTAACATAATTGAGATGGTTTTTTAGTTTGGCTTGAGTGCATCTCATTTAAATGTTTTGTGCTAAAAATATTTGACATCTTAAATAGCTTTACTTCCTCAGTCAGTTCCCAGAAAGACTTGCACATGTTCAAATATGCTAATACGATATTTTAATATATGAATCAGTGACTTGTTTTTTCCTTTTTCTTGACACTCACCTAAGAGGGTTCTTGATTGCGATGTAGCGGTCCACGGCGATAGCCAGTAGACTGAAGATGGAGCTCTGAGTGAGCACGAGGACAAAGCAGGCGATGAACAAGCAGCCGTAGAAATCAGCACAGAAACCCACGCTGATAACGACACAAACATAGGAAACGTCCCCCATTAGATGTAAGAAATCATCAGTACGCTGCGAGTCCGATCTTCTAATGTAATGTGGCACAACATTAACCCCAGCCCCAAATTAAATAAGACGGAAATTATACCTAATTGTGATAGCAAAGGGAATCGCCAGCAGCCCCACAGCAATATCAGCCACAGCCAGTGAGACCACAAAGAAGTTGGTGATGCTCTGCAGGTTGGAGTTGAGGCAGACGGACCAGCAGACCAGGATGTTCCCGGCTACAGCCAGCAGAGCAATCAGCAGCTCCAGGCCAATGTAAACCACCTGGTAGTTCTTCAGCAGGGATGTTTCTTCCCTCATTTTTGCTTGTTTTGTTCTTTCATCCCACACACTCAGCTGCTTGACTTATTTTTTGACAAAGCACCCTTTTGCCGTACGACATGGCAATGATTGAGAAATAAGTAATTGTGTCAGGCTGGAGCAGGAAGTTTCTATTGCAGGTTGATGCTTGATTTCACTGATGCCTTTTACTGTCACAAGAGCTATATCAGTCCGCTGGTCTTCCTCTTTTTAAACAGTAATGGCGTATGGTTTTTGGTTGAGTGAACTTAGTCACAGAGGGAAGTGGTACGCTGAGGATGGAGCATCTGGGAGGTTTGCCCAACGACTGCCAACGTGAGAGCTCTGTGGTGAGAGTGAGAGAGAGAGAAAGCAGCATCAGTGGTTTGAGCCCATATAAACAGGTCACAGTGGCTGTAGAGCAAGCACATACGTCAGAAAAGCCATTTATCACTGGACGACAAGGGGACAGAGCCAAAGCAGACAAACTCACAATGGGCTTTTTATTTTAGGAAAAGTTTCCCAAAAACCCTTTCTGCTAAACATTCCAGTTACTCGAATACCTGACTCCAAAATCACTGATAATTACACAAATAACCCACACACATGCAGCGCACACTCCTTGGAAAACTACGTTTTAAGATAAATTCCTGTGTGTTCCTAGCAGCTTATTACAGAAACCACAACCTTGACGACAGCAGGTCTGATGTGGGTTAAATTATTCAAACAATCGAAGTAAAAAGGCACTAATGAGGAGAGAAGGAATGGAGGTGAAACTGAGGATTTTAATGCATGACTACCTACAGAAGCTAAAAATACTACAAACCTGTGGAGGTCAGGAAATAATTAACTCTGTTGGCTACTTTAGTCTAAATTATTCTCCTAAAAATTTAATTTGCTCTTTAAAACATACCAACAGGGATCAACGTGGATTTTGACTTATTTCATTAATTTCTTGCAAAAAGCTAAACCGAAAAAAAAAAAAACATTTGTATGAGGTCTTAAATAGAAAGCTAGATGACTGAATTGGTTTAGTTTAGCATAAAGAATTAATTAAAATTAAAGAAATAATTGAAAATGTCCCAGTTACTTAGCCTAGAAATCTAGACAGAGCGTAGCAGAAGCAAAAGGATTTTGCTTCGCAGGTCAGTCTAGCCACGCTCCATTAGAACCTCAGCAATCTTGGGTCTTGCCAATCACAGAGCTCTATTGGTTTGGTGGGCGGGATTAAAACTAGAGCTGCAACAGAATGAAACAACAAAGATGGTGGTGGCTCGTTTGAAACGGCTTTGGCATCAACTTTGGACTCTTTAGAATTGGGCTTTTCTTTGAGTCAAGAGCAGATAGAGGTACTTAAGTCCTTTATTTTGACAAAGGATGTATTGGAGTCTTCTTCAATAATGTATGGCGGACTTCCTCGTTGGCTGACATCTGTAGTGGTGAGCATAGACATGAATACGTAGATGCCCCATTGAGCGCTGGGTAGCATAATAGCATCACCACCATATTAGGTGGGTTTCTCACTCTCCAAACCCAACTGGAGTCAACACAGGGTGAGCAACTATGCCCGTGTTTTGTGCAGTCTATGGTTGCAACAACCGGCACACTATTGAAAATAGATCACGTGAGATTACTATTGACTTTTCTAGCCTACCTGTTGGGATTTTATATTTAATTTATTTATTTTATTATATTTATATTTTAATTATTATGCCATACCATATGTCTGATTTTGTTAAAAATCATATTAAAATGTGTTTTTTAGATGGGTAAACACCATCCTCAGTAGAAATAAATGCACTGGAGGTGAATGGGAACAAATCCAATAGGCAGCACCAGTCCACGGGGTGTCTATGTATGACGTCCGTGGCGGTGAGTACGTCATGTTGTTGTTCGTTGTCCAAAAGCTTGCAAAGACAACCGTAGATTCCGCCCCACAGTGGGGCGTAGCCAGACTATATATTCACATAGGATGGCTACCAATTACTAACACAATTACTGAATATTATTCAGTGTAGAGTGATGTAAACCTGAGTTAACAACTACAGCAAAAGTACCATAAAGTTATTTTAAGTATTCTGTTTCAGATAATTATCTAAATTATCATGACTAGTTTCAGGTGAGAGAACTTTGGTTGCAACAGATGACTCACAATGACTCACATACCACAGAACTGTTCTGATGATGAACTTTCCCCTAAGTGGTTAATCTGATTAAAATACAGATTTGAAAAGATCCTATGATGTAGTATTTTCTGTGAGGGGAATCAAACAGATGAATGGAATATTAATTTCAGCCAGAACATTAGTGAGAAATGAAATGAATATAACTTTATTTTGTTATGACTCAATGTGATGCTGAAAAACTCCAAAAGTGTAACGGAGTGTGTGTGAGATATTTATCTGGCTTCTAAAACCCCCCACTTATAAATCAAATGGGAGCTAATGGGATTGGTGGGAAATATGTCCAATCAATTATTGAAACCATTAAACCAAAATAAAGTAAAAAAAAAGAAATCCAGTAATAGACACTTCTTTGTTCATGTCTGACATCTCAGAACCATTCTATACACAATGGGAGGATCTTATGATTATTAGGGTGGTCATTATGTTTTGGCTCATGAGCATAAAACCTCCAAAATACTCTTTAAAAAACATTCTGGACTAACATATACTCCCAAACCTTTCAGGTTTTTTGGTAATACAGCAGTAGCAGAGATTTGTCACTGATTATCTCTGGTTGAACCCTTACAAACATCGCTAATGTAGCAATTAAACAGACCTAATGAGAAAACAAAACAACAATCAGGAAGGTTACTTTTCCAATAATGACTTTTTTTTAGATATAATAGTCCCATGGTCTATACAAAACATGTTTATGAAGTTCGTTGCATAAAATCCCTCTCAAATAAAACAATTTCTGCTATTTTATTCTAGACATTTTCAGTACTTTCCAGAATGAGTCGTTTGGGTTCTGTCACTTTAAGGAGAATAAGTTGCTGCTGGCCACGCCCACTCATCCCCTGTTAGGCTGCTAGAAGCTGAGAAGCTCCGATATCTGGGAGGGGCTCGGTGTAGAACTGCTATTCCTCCAGCCTAGAGAGGTGAGAAGGGGTTCTATGCAAATTTCTCTGTTTGTGACATCACAATCAGGGACTTTTTGAAATGGCCTGTTTTAGATATATAATTCCTAACACTGACAGAAAACACGTGGAGTTTTTTTTTCTTCACATTTGGAGTGTTTATAGAGGCAATAGAGACCCACATGTAGCACAAAAAATGCAAAATGTGAGTTTTATAACACATATAGGTATGATTTTCCTTATTATGACATCACAATAAGGGAAATTTTCAAAAAGCTCATAGAAGCATGATTCCTAAAACCAACAGAAAAGGGATAGACTATGTTTATTTATGCTTGGAGTGTTTATAGAGGAAGTAAAAATCCACATGGCAACACAAAATGATGCAAAAGTGAGTTTTGCATATGTCCCCTTTTAATCAGATCTAATCTCCAAAATGTCATAATAGTGCTATCACTTTCAAGTTTACTTCTCAGGTCCATTTTGTTAGCTGCTGCTGCTGTTTGCACTCACCACTAACCACATCTAAGACATTTTCAAGATCAGAGTTGTTTTAAGGCAGAAGTAATTCGCTCTAGTCTTGGCCCTAGCTGTTAGCATATCAATTTGGTCAGGATTAAAGACCAAGTTCACTTGTTTTTTTTAATACATTTGCAGTGGTCTCTAGTACAAATTAATGCCTTATGAGTCAATCTCTGTGGGGAAAAAAGCTCTGGTGCTCCTGTTTCTGGATGTAGAAGTTATTATTATTATTATTATTATTATTATTATTATTATTATTATTATTATTATTATTATTATTATAATTATTATTTCCTGATATTGGGACATCTTGCCTCTGATTGACTAACAGCAATGCAACTCTACCACTGACTCAGTTTACTTTGCACCGTTGATGTTTTACCTCTACAAATAACACAAGCCTGAAGGAGGTCTGCCATGTGGTGGAGTTGCTAATGCTAACGGTTAGCTTCTACCAGCCGAGACGTTCTCTGATGTTTCCTGGATGCTAAACCAACAACAGCCTTCCACGTCATGAATCAAGATGGGTGAGTCCATGAATGCAAATTTTACAGTGTGACGTAGATCAGTGTGACGTTTTCTGACTAGACAGCTCCTCTGTATATTTTCTATTGGAAGCTAATTCAGGAAATAGGGGTAGAAGACTATTTTAATGTTCAGCCTATATGTGAAACTTAGAGTGACCAATCATATTTAAAAAAACAACAAGTAAAAAACAAATTTTCAGTGAACTTGCTCTTTAAATGCTATTTCTACAAACTGAGGTCATTCAAAGAGCTATCTTCAGCATTTTCATCTAATACACTGGTGAAACACATTTAGATAACAAGCTGAACCAGTGCTGTATAATTATAAAATGAGATAAAACCAAGCTGTAAATTAGAATCAAACTAAATTAAATAATAAAAACCATTCTGACATAGAAGTGTTACTAAATGAGCATTTAAAAGCAAAAATGCTTTTTGAATACCTGATCTGTGAGCTTCAGCTTTGTTTTTAGGAAAACCAAAAGCAGACAAGAACAGGTATATTTAGCTGTTTATGATATTTCCACAGAGCCCCACTTTAAGCCAGCTGTGGTATTGTTTTAATTTGATTTCTGAAGATCACCCAAAGACCCTAGCTTGATGTCCTGGTCATAACTTAGGGAACCACTTTTGTTGGATACTAAAGACCTAGTGCCAGTTCTAAAGATCCAAAAAGAACAAAAAAAGAAAATATGTATTTTTCCCACATAATTTCAAAACATTTCACAATCAGCCTCAGAGACTCGTGCAATCCTGTAGCTCCACTATAATCCTGTCTGTTTACCAAAGTCCACTTTGCCTCCATTGTTGTGCTGTTCAAACGTTCTCACAGGCCAAAGGAATTCAGATACTAGGATTTATCCAGCTGCAGTAAAAGACCTCATAAGGTTATTGCAACACATTAAATACCTGCAAATCCCTCAGAGTTATGAGGAAAATAACAACTTCCTGTGCTGCATTTTATAGGCAGGCGAAAAAACCTTTTTATAGCCGTCTTCTGACTGTTTCTGCAAAAACAGACCAGTTCGACCATGAGTAGCTAGCCTGGCAAGCCATCCTATAACTCTGCAAAGCAAGAATTTGGTCTAGTTCACTAGGCTAATGAGTAGCAGCATCAGTGGAGGAAATGATAAGAAAATGCACATCCTGCAGGAAAGGATCTGTTGCACCCTGTCCATCAGAGAGCAGAAGTCACATGGAGCGGATGAATTATAACCTCAGCCAAAAGAGAAACTACAAGTTGTGAGATGAGTAAAGCTGCAGAAAGATGGAAAATGACTCAAATTTTAGTTGATTTCCTGCTACAAATAACATCTAAAGTGTCTAAAACATTTATTTTACAGTGTTATTTTCACAGTTTTAGTCATTATTTATGATCAGAACGTGTTCGCTCTATAGTGAATGCAAAAAAATAAAAGAAATCTTTGAAAACAGGAAACCACGTTTATTCTTACCTGCTGCTTAAGGTGGGAACAAAAGGTCGATTTTCCTTCTTCGTCATTCCTCCTTATCGATAAAAACTTTAAATAAACCAGAAGACGATGAGATGAAATGAGACGGTGGCGGAAGAACCAGAGAGAAAAAGAAACGGTCCAGGAGCGCCAGGCGCTGCGCACCGAGCCACGCGCAACAGGAAAGCGCAGCTGCGGCTTTACCGCATTGGTTAGCGTCTTTTGTTGCTCTTTTGTGGGAACCCGCCTCTTCTCGAACCGACGACCTCCTACGTGAAGGGTGAAGTGTGAGAGACAACAGGTCTCAAGTCATGGAAAGACCAAAACATGAAAGGTGCTTCTGGTGACGTGATAAAAGTCACACAACTTTGGGTCTGCGTGCAGACTCCTCGTCTACTTAAGCTCGGTGTGCTGTAAATTAGTCTATTTATTAAAACAGTCAAATAGGATTGTAAATTATGTGTGTTTGTTTAAACAAACAGTTCCTGAAACAGACTTCTTCTTATCTGCAGTTTGATGCTTCCCCTGAATCCTGCAGCGATCTGAACACTCAGAAATCAGTGACTCACTAAAAAAACATCAGCAAAGTGCAATAACATTTCCTGTGTGACTTTCTTCCTTTTGTGGAGGTATAGGTCTATGGGGTGCCAATTTGTAATGTTATACAGTTTAAAAGCATTAATTAACTTATAAATATACATTACATTTAAAGGAAATTACAATGTTTCTAAATATCTATAATAATAATAATAATAATAATAATAATAATAATAATACACTTTTTTAATCAAATCAAAATATTTAGAAATATGGCAAAACAAGTCACATCAAAATCTAAATATAAACTAGGTTTTTTAAAAAATACTAATTCAGACTTTAACTCATTCGCTGCCATTGACGACTATAGTCGTCTTTTGCATTTGTTTACGGGGCGGGCGTCGGAGCGAGCCCGCGCACCGAGGGAACAAACATCACGTGTCTAAAGTGGATCTCCATCCGTGTATGTCGTACATCACATGATCAGGAAGCGGAAAATCAATGGATTACGAGTTTGTTTTGGGCCACTGCTGTGAAAAAAACGATGCCCAAAACGGAAATGCGTCTGCAGTGGCGCTTGGGCACCAGATTGTGAAAGAACAGATAACGCTCAAAATACGGCGATTCTTCCTGATGTAAGAAGTGAGTCTACTCTTTCTTTTGGTAGTTTTGGCGTTTACATGATCATAGAGCACAATGTTCTGTGACTCTTCAAAAAACAGGAAAAACGCTCAAAAACGCTGGCAGTCAGGGGCTTTCTGATCAGAAAACGGCTGGCAGTGAATGAGTTAACTAAGTAGCTTATCAACATAAAATTTGGATGATTTCTTATCAAAGGTTTCTGCATCTCTTTGATGATAAGACTGTGTGAGTTCTTTCAACCGTGTATCCTTTATCAATGTTCCTGTTTGGGTTCTAAGACCACACTGATGAATGAGTCATGACCAGGCTGACTCATACGATCTAACCACCGAAGGAACTGAGATGTTTCCAGGGCTTTTCTTATACCTGCTTTTATTTTGGTCCACCACTTCCTTTACTATGGTAACATTTACAGTACTGTGCAAAAGTTTTGAGCAGGTATGAAAAAATGCTGTGAATAAAAAATGTTTTCAGAAATATAAATAATGATTGTTTATTTTTATCAATGTACAAAATGCAAAGTGAGTGACCCCAAACATACAGGCCAAGTCATGAAGAACTATCTTCAGCGTAAAGAAGAACAGGAAGTCCTGGAAGTGATGGAGTGGCTCCCACAGAGCTCTGATGGAGTGTGTCTGGGATGACATGAAGAGACAGAAGGATGTGAGGAAGTCTACATCCACAGAAAATGTGGTTAGTTCTCCAAGATGTTTGGAACAACCTACCAGCCCAGTTCCTTCAACAACTGTGTGCAAGTGTAGCTAGAAGAACTGATGCTGTTTTGGAGGCAGAGAGAGGTCACACCAGATATTGATTTGATTTAGATTTTCCTTTTGTTCGTTCACTGCGTTTGTTGATTGCTTTTTTGTTTTTACACAGTTATTACCTTACATTATATTATATTTGCCCCAAATCAATAACATATGCTAAAAAGATTTTTTAAAACTTTTTTCTTTGTGTTGAAGTTAAAGGGTTAATGCACAGCTCTCTTTAGATCCAATACACCCTTTACACTCTTTTGTCAACCATTCTGTCTTTGGGATCATTGGCCTGTTGTAAGAATCAAACTTCAACTACTGGACAGATTCAGGTCTCATATTTAGCCAAATATGAGGCTCAGGTCCTGTTTAGTAAACAAACCCTATAAGTATTCCCCCTCCACCAAGAGCTGGTATGAAGTATTTGAGATGAGAAGCTTTAGAAAACTGGTCTAAAACCAATGGTTCCCAACCTGTTCCTTGAGGACCCCCGTCTGTGACCAAGACAAGCCAGAACCCCCAACCCAAACTCCTACCCGTATACACGCATTAAAAGTGATTCATTACAAACATTAATTATACTACTGGGTGTGTTATTGGGATTTCATAAATGTCATTTTTACAAAGGTAAATTGGGTTCTACAAGCCCCCAAGGCACTTCACAGCACACCCAGTAATTCACACACACATTCACATGGTGGTGTGTAGCCACAACTGCCCTGGGGTACACTGACGGAAGCGAGGCTGCTGAACAGATGCCCCACTGGTCCCTCTGACCACAATCAGCAGACAAGGAGGATGAAGTGGACAAGGACACGACTGCGACAGACTGAGCAGTACTCGATCCCACAACCCTTCGGCTACGAGACAAGCACTTAACTCCTCTGCCACCGTCATCCTGCCTCAGTACAGACAAAATTGTGGGGACCCCCTTGAGGGTTTGCGGTCCCCAGATTGGGAACCACTGGCCTAAATTCTCATGACCATTGGTGAGGGTTGGAATGTAGACAGATCAGTGAATCAAGCTCTTTGAACTTTAACTACTTCTTGAAGATGAAGAAGCCTGGTTCCTTTAATCCATCAAGATATTTTAACTCCTCGGCTTCAGTTTATTTAAAAATATTTACGTGCTAATTGAGGCCTGAAGAGTTTGAGAGGTGCACTTTTTGTCTTTTTTGTGAATTTTCATAGCCATCCATTCCTGACAGGTAACTCTCATGAATGTTTTTCCACCTGTAAATAATATATTCTCCCCAATTAATGAGCAACAAACTCAATAATGTTCTACTCTTAAAGAAGTGCCCAAGCATGCTGATGACGTGCTATCAATTACATTTAATCAGCCGCTGCTGCTACTTAACCCTCTTAATTACAGTGAAAGCAACAAACGGGAGCTTCTCCACAAACAATTTCTGTATTTTTTTAGACTTTTGTTAAAAAAATTATGATAACAATATTTTGTTTATTTTTAATTGTTTTTAAAGTGTTTTTACAGTGTACTTACCAAAAACACGTTCAGATTTGTTTCATTTCATTTATTTATTTATAATGCACCATACTACAACCAATCAAGGCTGCCCAAGGTGCAATACATGATAAAGTAATAAAACACATATATTAAAAAGGAAAGCAACAATAAAAACCATGAAACTACCCAAAGCAATCAAATACACATTAAAAAAGTAAGATCAAACAAATAACACCTAAAAACACCTAAACAAATAACACCTAAAATAGTAAAAATGGATACAAACGTTCCAGGGTTTTAAATAATAAAAGAATAAATAAAACTGCCAAGTAATTAAATAGATTTAAAATACTGCTTGAGTTTAGCTTTAAAACTTTTAACATTAGATGAGCGTTTGATATCTAGAGGTAGCTTATTCCAAAGTCCTGGATTGCAAATGCTCGCTCGCCCCGGGACCTATGGTTAAACCTAGGCTCAACCAATAGACCACAGTCTGCAGAGCGGAGAGGTCTTTTTGGAACATACCTTATTAAGAGCTCAGAAAGATATGGTGGCGTTAGTCCTGCAAGTGACTGGAAAACATAAACAAGGATTTTCATTTCAATGCAATATTTCACTGGCAGCCACCGTAGAGCATTCAAAGCAGGAGATATATGCTCCCATTTTTTCACCCAATAAATGAACCTTGCAGCTGCATTTTGTACCATCTGCAATCTAGCAGTTGCAGATTGTGTCATTCCCCCATACAGCGAGCTGCAATAATCTAGTCTTGAAATAACAAATGCATGCGTGACAATCTCTAGGTCCTTCCTTGAAATCATTGACCTGATTTTTGACAAGCGGCGTAGATGAAAAAAACATGATTTGACCACTGCATTTACTTGGGCATTAAAAGATAAAGCAGAGTCCAGTTTCACACCCAAGTTATTAATTACAGTCTGTTCATAATGGCCAAGAGACATGAGATCCACACCATGAGGCTGGCAATCAGTTGAAGAAAAAACTATGAGTTCTGTCTTTTTCACATTAAAACACAGAAAATTAGCAGCCATCCAACAACGTACCTCACTTAAACAGTTAATTAAAAGGTGAACTGAGCCCTTGTTCATTGGCAAGTAAATTTGACAGTCGTCGGCATACAAGTGAAAGTTTATATTGTGTTTTCTAAATAATGTTCCCAGGGGAGCAAATAGATTGAAAAAAGCAACGGCCCTAAAACAGACACCTGAGGGACGCCCCATTTCAAAGGAGCATTCTCTGATACATAAGTGCCCATGGAGACAAAAAATGACCTGTCTGATAGATAGGATCTAATCCACTGCAGGGCATCTCCAGTGAGCCCCACCCATTGTTCTAGGCGGTCCAACAATATCTGATGATCCACTGTGTCATAAGCCGCCGTAAGATCCAGGAGCATCAGAACCACAGTATCCCCTTTGTCAGTAGCTAAGAATCATTCACTACCCTTAACAAAAGTGTTTCAGTACTATGGTTTGTTCTAAATCCTGACTGCAGAGGCTCCAGGATATCATGATCATTCAAGAATGACAGCAGTTGTTTGTACACTACACTTTCAATAATCTTAGCACAAAAGGGAAGATTAGAGATTGGCCTGTAATTAGCTAAAATCCCTGATTCTAGCCCCTCCTTCTTCAATAATGGCCTTACAACTGCATGTTTCAGCTCTTGAGGAACCATACAAATGGAAAAGCTGTTATTCACAAGAGTTAAAATCACTGGGGCTAAAACATTAAAAACATGTTTAAAAAACCAAGCTGGCATGGGATCACATTGAGAGCCTGATGGTTTAAGCTTAGAAACCAATTCTATCAACTCTGAGATAGACACTAAAGTAAATGAGTCAAACACAGCAGCACGGGAACGTGTCGACTGCAATGAAGCTGTTGTAAATCGCACCAAGGATGACCTAACAGATGCTGTTTTTTTTAAAAAAAAAAGATTTGTTCTAATGTGCTTTCTTAGGGTATTACACGTGCTGCACCTTTATTAATAATAATAAAATTAATCTCTGATAGACTGGACTGCATTTGAGCTGAATTCTTCATGCCACAAATGCAAACAGCTCAAAGTCTTCCATTATAATAAAGCATAACACTTTCCAATAAGGGTCCCTTTATTAACATTACTTAGTGCATTATTAAGCATTAATACACCATTCATTAAAGTATTAAAAACTGCTTAATAGTAATGTTATTAAGTAATGAATTACTAAGCAGACCCCCCCAGCCCTTTGTCCTTACCTTAAGGACACTTAATAGTTTGGAAACGTTAATAAAGGGATCTTTTGTTTATTAATGCTTAATAATGCACTAAGTAACATTAATAAAAGGACCCTCTTGTAAAGTGTTACCAAAACAAAAAACATAGACAAGCTCCGCGTAGATACAGGAGATTTTATTTAACTTTATTGTGTACAAACATCGGCTGCAAATGCCTTTCAAACATGTTTACCCTCAGAATACAGTAATTCCTTTTTACAGCTCTACAAGCAGAACACTGAATATTTAACAAGAACATGAGCATCAAAAACGTCGAGGACTCAATTAGAAAGTGTCGGTTGGTCAACAAGTCTCCTCCTGGACTTTAGTTTATTGTGTAACAAATAAAACAAAAGTAGCATATTACCCAAACTAGCCAAATAGAGTGATGTCTGAAAAGTGGCAGCAGAGAGTTTTATGTGAAAGTATTAACTATATTATGGAAATAAATACCAGGGTCCTGTACAACTGAATGCAAGAAACCTGTAATGTTCATGTAAAGCAATATGTACCATATTTTTTAAGCAAGTTCACAGAAAAATGACACTTTTTTTGGCTGGGATTGAGGTTATGGAGGGTACATGCAGTTACATTGACAAACAGACCAAAACTGTCGATTTCAGAGTAATATAATACTCTTCTCTCCTATACCAACGGTTCAGATTTTCAAATACACTAAAGGTTGATCCTTACATGATCAAATCGTCAGTAAGCGCCACGATGGATAAAAGGGAAACTAACGATGTGTTCTCTACAATATACCAGCTAAGTTTGAATTACCAGTTTGGATCATCCGTGTCAGACAGCTAAAACAATCACAGTGGCCAGTCTGCTGTTCAACGCAAATAAGTGAGCTGGAACTGAGGGTAAAAAGCACATTTGCAGAGCTACTTAGTGGTTGTGATACCGAAACAGAAAAAAAACGACTTTTGAAACAGCATGTTCGATAAACAGAAGCTGATCAACACAGTTAAAATTTTTTTTTAAAAAGCACATTTTATAAAGACAATTTTCTAACATTAATTTAGCTTTAGATTACTTTTTTTTTTTTTTACCATAAATAAATAGATCAAGCAGACCACCTTGCACCAAACTAGGAGGAATCATAAATAAATAAAAATAAAAGGCAATATAGGAGATGTAACTGTGTGCCGGCCCAAGGACATTAGCACAGAGTTTCATTTACTTACAGCAACTCACAGTCAGAAGGAAGTAGGATGCTTGAGTACAGTGTGAGCTAAGACCATGCTTGAATTTAAGGTCCTGTCTTAGCCTGTAAGAGATGACAGATGTGTGGCTGTCTTCAGCAAAGGCAACAGGAGAATGAATGTTTCTATTGGCATTTAGGGTACCGCAGGTGCTAAAAGTAAAGCAAGTGTCGAGGCACGAAGGGGTCGCAGGCAGCTGGGGCTTGGTGTAAAGAATTGATGCTTAAGGGGATTCAAAGTGAATGGTGTGAGGGAGCTATGGTGAGTCACACCGATTCAGATGGTAAATAAAATCACATGTGGGACAAACAATAAAGCATTACTCTGAAGTAGGGGTGGACGATAGTAGATTGCGAAGGATTAAAGAGTGCTGACGATCTCAAAGCGGAGAGATTGTTGTGTTGTCAGATTTGATCTCAGAAGGAACGTTTCCGCCCGGACGCTTTTAGATGTGACACACACTAAACCTGATCGTGCCCGATGATAGATTGTGTTCTGTGTTGTTAAAGATGTGTTTACTGGATAATTATCTTTCCTCTTAAATAACTTTTACTATGAGATAGTGATTTGCACCATATTTAGGTTAACTGCTCGCTGTGGAGATAGATTAGTACTAGCTTCTGTTAGCATACGGCCTGGGATATACTTGCTTTTAATCCTCGCGTTGGCGCAGGCTGCGTCTGTTCACATACTTGCTGCACTGCACTGCATGTATTACTGGAGGATTCCGCTAGGGGGCACAGTAGAGTACTCAGATCATATAGAGAGCCAGGTTTGTAGGGTACAACCAAAACTAACATGGTGTCAATAGAAGAAATCAGTAACTGGGTAATTTTGATATTGCGGCAGAAAAAAAGACAGCAGCGGTATCTGATAGTATGAAAGACCTCTAAACCAGAGTCAGCTCCACCTACTGGTCACTCGTATATTGCACCGTTTGAACGCGTCGCGTTAATTTCGGGGGGTGCGCACAAACGATGCTTCAAATCAACGCAAGTTACACTTGGCAGCCATTTTAAACATGCGTATGCGTTCTTAAACAGCAAGTATATTCCAGGCCTAAGGCAGCTAATGTTATGTTACTATAAATAGCATTAATACTATAGCATAAATTAATAGTTTTTACTTTTAGGGCTGTGGCAATAGTTAAAAGGAATTTTAAAAATTGTGATTTTACTGTTGTGATCTGATATTGTTGCCCACCCATACTTTATAAGACAGAACGATGCCTTTGGGACAATAAAAGCAAAATGATGCAGATTTAACTGACAGAAGTAATAATTAATCTTCCATTTGAACCTGAAACAACTTTTCCTTCAGTAATTTGTTCATACGCTTTACTTATGGTCTTCATAAAAGAGTCATCTTTTTTTTTATCTGAACCAATGTTGCAGCATTAAGAGTGAAAAACTGACAGCTAGTTTTAATATTGAGGGTGGTCGATGTGTACAGAAAACCAGTCATTATCCTTGACAAACACATGCTTTAGTGGTTTAAGAAAAGATCACAAGTTACCAACATGATGATAAGCCTGTAAAAAATACATCAAATATAACAGAAACAACAATAATTAAACATGCCTGCATGTTAAATCAATACAAAGAAACAACAGAAAAGTAGAAGTTAGGCTATTCAGTGGGAAAAGTTGTCTCTTTAGAGAGAGAGACATTTTTTTTTCTTTAGTATAACAAACAGATATGCTCCAGGATACTCAGGCCACTTGAATACAGTAGTTTTAATATTGCATGAGTGCACTTCTGCAGCCACAGAATCAATGTTACAAAAAAGACACGATGTCCTACGTGTGTTCTGTTTTAAAACGTTGCATAAAGTCTACGCTAAACGGGCGAGCGTCTCTGGACAGGAGACGAAACTGCCGAGAAACACCCAGCAGGTAAAACGCTTGTGCCTTCACTTCCACAGCAGCATTCAGGAAGTAACTACAAGGTGTGTTACCTTCAAATAGGTTTACTAAATGACTGACTGACAGGCTGGACTGGATGGTGAGTAGTTTTATTAGAAAAAAAGGCTAAATCTTGCTAATTTACTGCAAGACTTGAAGTCAAGGCTAAGATCTACCACCTTAGAAAAAGACACCGATTTGTTTTAATGGGCCTCTGAAATAAATTACAAAAAAAATAGAAACAAAAGAAAAAATACAACTTTAGGATTATGTACATGTACTGTATCTTCAGATGCAACTGCCTCTTTTATTTCTTAGAAACAGAAAGGAAAAAAAAGTTTGGCGAGGTGTCCTATGTTACGAGACGAACAGCAGAGGTATGAAGACAGACGGTTTCTATGTTAGAAAAGATATTGCTTCTGGGTTTTTAAGCTAAAAACGACCACAAATAACAGAAAAAGGATTTTCTGGTTGAGAAAAGAAAGAGAATAGGGTTCCTGTTTCTTTAAAACAACTTCAAGTCATAGTTTTTAACTCTAACCGGATTTGTTTACGTTGTAAACACTATCGCAGGTGCTCCTGTTGGAAATACAGGAAAACAAACAGCCAGGATGGTGGCAGACAGACTGACAGCAAACAAGTATGCTTTGGAATGATTTCGTGTTTGAGATGGAGAAACACATATTTGCAAGACGTAATGATTGTCAAAATGAAATGCAGGTTGAGAAACCGAATTTGAAACGTACATTTTTGAACGACGGCTGTAAAAGTTCAAACAAAAATTTTAAAAAGTGGCAAAGTAGATGGCAGCCGTTCCCGTTAAATCACTGTAGGTACAAGAAACTTACTAACTACCAGGTTATGGTGACGAATATGAAGAGCAGTGACTTCCAGTTCTCTGAGCTTCAGGTGCAAGCGGCGCCCTCTTGTGTTCGAGAGTCGCCGCAGACAATCCTTCCGAGTCAATTCAAAAACAAACTACAATAGGCTCACTTTGAGCCGAGAGTACGTCCCCGTTTCACACCCGGGTCTCTGTGAGAGCTCTACACTTCAGTGGAGAAGAGGATGCTCTGTCGTTTACTGTCTGGGGTGGGGATCGTCTCCAGCTGCAGGAAATACAGCAACACCTGGACCTGAAGGGACAGGAGAAGAAAGCAGGATAATATTTAGGATCTGTGCTCACCAGTGGACAGCAGGGAGGAGATGGTGTGTTCGGCTCACTTGTGCCATAACCTCCAGGGACCAGCTGTCCCCCATGCTGATGGGTTGTGTGGGGTTCGAGGGGATCTTGCTGTCCTTCTCTGCTGGTCTCAGCAAAGTGGGCCCAAACACTGTTGCCAGATTGTGGAGAGACATCTTGTTGACGCTTTCCTTCTCTGCCACCCTGGGGAGACGAAGACAAACAAGTCCATTAGTGGTCAGTGGGCTGGTGGCCATTTTGGGAATGATTCCATAATTAAATAGGCCACAGAAATAATTCATTTTGTCCAGTCAGGTTTGTCATCTCAGTCTTTAGCCTCCATATCCGACTCCCGGATGGCATCACAATGAGAAGTACCACCACTTAAAGACCTGATGATGAGTTCTCCGTTTCTGTACTTTCACAAGTTTGGAAAAAGTGGAAAAACATCTAATTCCAGTTTTTACACGTCACAAATCAATACATTTTTTTCACTTTCACATCATTTTAAACCTAATTCTTTGTTTTTTCTTTCAAAATTTGTAATCTTTGACGAATTACATGGGTAGGTTCAGCTTTTTTCTAACCTTATCTAAATCACAAGAAATGAACGCTCCAGCCACCGGCCCAGAGCTGACCGGCTGTTCTGGGATTCTCCAGAACCTACCTATGGCTGGTCCACCCCCGCTTGTCATGCTAGAGCGAGACTTCCTTCCGTTTCACTGAAATCTTGGGCGTGTGAGACATGAAGCAGTCCTTTGCAATAGCTGAAAAATGCACAGCGTGAACCGGGCTTAAACCACATCAAATGACTCCTTTTTACTCCGAGCTCCATCACTGGGCCTCAGCCTGGCCCCACTACAGATCATTTCAGCTGCTTTAATCTGGGATCTTGTTCTTTAGGTCATAATACACATGTCATGACTCCTGGTGAGGGTTGGGATGTAGATGGACCAGTAAATCAAGAGCGTTGTCTTTCAGCTCAGCTCCTTTTTAACACGGCAGTCCAGAGCAACAGCCTCATCGCTGCAAGGGAAACTCTGATGTGTTGGTCCGTCTGCAGCTGTCATCCATGGTAAACAATCATATTACTGAATCAGCTGCTAAATAAATGTTTTGTGTGTCTTTTTGAGAACATGCATTTGTGTGTACAAATTCATACCGTTTCAGGTGATCCAGAAGGAAAAGGAATGTGACCAGATTGGGCTCTGGCAGCGACAGCAGCAAGTTCAGCATACAGCTCTCTTTGGCAACACTGTCAGTGAGGGCTGCAGAGGAAGACAGTACCAATCAGACTGTTTTATTTCTATAGCTCACTAAAAGACACACAGTTTGTAACCTCAGTTTGAACTGATGATTGAACCAATTATAAGATGAATGGTGTGTCTTACTGATGCCACCAGCAAAGTTAGGGTAGAGCTCATCGGTGAACAGAGGCTCGGGCAGTTCTCTGAAATACAGCTTCAGGGTGCCGGCGATGGCGTTGACGTCCATCTCACTCATCATCACAGACACATCTTTGTTATCTGGAGGAGGAAGACGAGAGCTTTGACAACATGACAGGGAAACTTTGTTACAAATGATTTCATGATATGACCGTCAATACGTTATTATTTTTGCACACTGCTCTTTACTGCCCAATTGTGGAGATCTTACAAACAATGCAGCATGCAGAAGCTGCATCTATTTAGATGTAATTAAAGCTTGGAATTATGATTTATTAGTGGCATGTCCTTTTGATTGACAGGTAACAGATGAGCCGTCAGCACTAGTGGCTTGCCCCCCTGCTGGTGAAGGTTCTCAGTCATCCAGGTCAAGGTAATCCAAAGGTGTTCGAATGAAGGCAACTGGACTTCTTTGGTTTCTTGAAGACGTTTCGCTTCTCATCTGAGGAGCTTTGTCAATTCTGACTGGAATATGGGAGGGTCAAGTTTATGAGCTGTAGCTGTCTATTGTTTCTTAATGAGCAGAAACTACCTATGAATACCCCTCCTCCTTACCCCTCGTGAGACATTAGCTTCTATTGTGTGGGAGTCGTATTGATTATGCAGAAGGGTGTGACCTAGACTGACATTGTTTGCTTCAGCCTCGGCCTCACGTTAAAAGTGTTACAGCCTAGAACGCAGAGGGCAGAGTCGCTCAACCATGTTTTTAAAAACGCCCACCAACCTCTGTTAGCTTTGGTTAGCTCAGTTAGCTACATTGGCTCAGAGTTTGATGGGTGTCAATCATCCGCCCCCACATTCACAGCCCCGCTCTCAGCTCCATTTTTTCATTTTCCAGGAGTGACATGACACGGCCAAGATGGCGGTGGTGGGAACCGCCTACTGCACTTCAATTCAGCTCTTCAGAAACCTAAGAGTGATGTTATGGAGGCTCCCTCCATGTTGTAAAAACAGTCTATGGTCAGAACTCACTGGTGTCAAAGGCAGTCTTCAGGGCCTGGATATCAGTAGCCACTCCCGACACTCTATATATTCCCACCTCCTCCATGCCTCTCCTCTCGATCTCCTCTAGGCACTGACGGACAATGTATGGCACCTTAGAGCGTTCTCGTCTGGACGAGGACAAGAGAAGTCACAGACTATTAATGCAAGGGCAGTTTTTATTGATTACCTGAAGAATGACTAAAGGCTTAGATTGCTTGAGATAACGTTCTTTAATCTTCATCAATGTTAGTTTTAATGATCAGAAGCCATATTATATGTAATATTTATAGTGAATGCATTCACTTCTTTATGTAAATGTCAACTCACTTGGTCACCGTGGAGATCTTAATTCCAAACACACCCAAGGGTTTCTCTGAAGGCATCCTCTTCAGACTGAACTCTCTGGTGGTGAACTTTATGGATAGTTTCACTTCAATCTGACAAGGAAATAAATAACATTTAGGTCAAAAATTGATTTCTATCAAGATTAAAAGAAATTACATCTTTAAAAATATGCAGATTTCAAGAAAATCCTAAATATTCCCGCACAAAGAGCCACTGAAAAAGGATGCTTAAAGTAAACCATAATTAGTGTTTTTTTACCAGCATAGAGGAAGTGATGATAAATAATAATTTCGTTTGAATTGATCCCACTCACCCCGTTCATGGGAATAACCGTTCTCTGCCAGTCTTTGCCTTGAAGAGCCTGAGGGTCGAGCTGAAGGAAGCATCAAACAGGAAACTGTTATTGTTGCAGAGTTTTAACACACCAGTGGAAAATCATGTAAACAAACACAAATAACATTCTCATTAGGTTCTTTATTGTCTGTTTTTAATTTCTAAATTTAGAAAATACTTATGTAATTAACTTTAATTATAAAAAATGCAATCCGCAAGAATATTTCCACTTTCTCTGGGTTTTAGAGGAAGACATCACTTAGTTCAAGCAGCCATATTATTGCCTAGATATTTTTATTAAAGAAAAAAAAAAATGATCAAAAGTTGTTTTGTGGCAAAAAGGGTCTTTCATGATAAGAAAAATTAGAGCATCCCCACATCTTCATAAACAACTGCAGCTTCACGGCTTTAAGATATTTGCTCAAAGGTTAAAAGGTGGGTAATAATGCGTCTGTTTGTTACCTGATAGCAAAAACCCTCTTGCATCATTGGACGAACATCTACAGCTAAATTTTAAAGTCAAGCACATTCTAGATGCCTGCCGCAGCTAATCGACAGCATGCAAAGAAATGGTTATAGATCTATTCTATAGATCTATTCTATTTTTGTTCCGTTTATCCTTGACAGACCAACAGGATATAAAGTTGTTATAGTAACAGTAACTGCTAAAGGTTGAAAATTCTTCTTTACTGTACTTTCAGAAACATCGTCAACAAAACTGGAATTCTGGAGAACAGACTTTCCTCCAAATAAACACACGCCTGAAGAGCCTTCTGAGAGACAGACCTACACAACTAACACACAGAGATGGAAAACAGATGATATTAAATAATAATTCAAAATCAGTTTATTTTGGCATTTAGGTCACTAGTCCTCATTTTCAGCTTCAAACAAGCACCTGATTGGTGAGAAATACAAACTGGAGAGAAAATTTGGGACTAATCAGACCTCTTCGCTCAGATTAGTGAAAATCCAGCTGAGCAACATTTGCATCATTCTGGCTGCTTGTGTTTTTTTTCCAATGACATCATCCATCAATAAAAGGATCATGTCTCATGTTTGCAGGGAAGGAACCACTAGATGGAGCTTGTGGCTGTAAGTTTGTCTACAGATGGTTGACTAAAGCCAGCAGAATACAGCTCAGAATGAACGCACACACACAAGAAGTAAAAGAAAAGAGTCGTGTTTGTTTCTCTTTATAAATAAAATCTTTCTTCTGTGAGGATTTCAGCCCGGCGTTGCCTTGCCAACCTAATCACTGTAACTTTAAATGTGCCATCAGCATCAGATCGGTTACAGTCAGACTCTTCTGGGTAACGTCAGGATTTGGAGCATTGTCATTTCTAGTCGAGGGTGATTGTGACGATTGATTCAAACATTAAAGACCTGTCAACACCATAACAGGAAAATTACAGCTCTGCATCTTTCCATCAAAAATAATCAAGTGTGAATCTTTGGCCAATTGACTGAAACATCACAAACGTTTATTTTTGTATTTTAGTACTGATCTGAATTTCTTCATTCCACTGACTCTCCTGCTGCATGTTCAGACAACAAGCTAATTATCTTTCCCTACGTACAAAATTCAACCATTCCTGGAAAAATCAGGCACGTTCTGCGGGAGACGCAGCGATACAAGTTCTTATCGACGGCGAGTCACGGTGGCTCTGCTGATTTGGGGTGACGTCATGCCATACCGGGATCTGTCCTTTCCCCATGATGCGGTCTGTGTTCTCTCCATCGTCTTTGTTCTGCTTGGTTCTGTTGTAACTCTTCTCGTAGCAGAGCAACCTCAGGGTCTGAGAGCCCTCCAGCTCGATCTCAAACTCCTGCAGAGAGGAGGATACGAATAAAAGGAAGCAAAAGGGAAATCATTCTTTTATTAATGTGGTAGAAAAGCAGGAGAACAGAAACTGACAGAAACCGTTCCATCTGACTAGCAATCCCTGATATTATGTAAGGAGATGCTCTGCATATGGTTTGCACATTGTTGTGAGACCCACATCATGCTGGTTCATTTAGCTTTTGCACAGATGTGAGTCACTGCATGCTGCAGCTCCTCATTAGTTTATATTATTTCCACTTTGCTAAGCAGAGCTCTCCTGTTAAACAAATAATCTGATGGAGTGTTAAAGCTTTTCTCTTTCATGCTTTTGCTCTTTGTGATTTTTGCAGATTTGTGAGTTTTTCTTCAAACATATTTCAATCCTCAGAAAAAGGACAGCTGGCTGAATGGAAGAGCAGATGTCAAACACACGACAAGCTGCATAAATTGTGCTGGAAAGGAAGGGATGTCAAAAGCGATAAATGGTGTTTTCCATTCTATATATCCTCGTGAAGTTGTGTGAAAGAATTGTAAGCAACTTGGGACTGAATATGTGCATTAAAACTCTTGATTTCTTAAATAATAACTTTTTATTCTAGCTAGGAATAAATGGTGTTTGCGTCTTTTACCTCGTTCCATTTGGGTTCAGTGGTGTATCGATACACTCTTGTCTTGGCTTTATTTGAAAAGAGACCAAAAGAGTCCACCTCCAATGTGCAATAGAGATCTGACAGTAAGAAGAAAAAAATAAACGATTTTTCTACGAGGTCTTTGTAAACGAAACAATCACTAAACAGTTTGGTTTAAAGATTCTAAGTAATAAAGTTATAATAATAACAAACTTGGAAAAAATGACTATGCATAGATTTGTTAAAGGTTAAATATGGAACATGGACACTATAGCAACATCTAGTGTTTAGAGGTGGTATTGCAACTACAGAACACATTTTCCAGCCATCGGGGTGTTGGTTCACTGCTGATACGTTAAGTAAATGGTAAATGGCCTGTATTTGTATAGCGCCTTCTTAGGGTTCTACAACCCCCCAAGGCGCTTCACAACACAATCAGTCATCCACCCATTCACACACACATTCACACGCTGGTGGGGATGAGCTACAACGTAGCTACAGCTGCCCTGGGGCGCACTGACAGAGGCGAGGCTGCCGAGCACTGGCGCCACCAGTCCCTCCGACCACCACCAGCAGGCAAGGCGGGTTAAGTGTCTTGCCCAAGGACACACAGCAGCATTCTCTGGCCGGAGCCGGGATCAAACCTGCAACCTTCCGATTACTGGGCAACCCGCTCTACCTCCTGAGCTACTGCTGCCCAGTGACCAGCTAGCACCATGTCCAGTGATGAATCGTACAGGATAAGGACTCATTTCTACTAATACGTTTATTTTACAACAGTATTTACCGTTAGAACATCTTCTGGGCTCAGAATCAGCTGCTTGCCTTGCCGAGCGGACTTTTTACCACAATGGTGCCCTCTAGTGGCTGGTAGATGTAAACATAAACCCAGTGTCGTGCCCATCAAAATAAAATTTTTATTATTATTATTTTTTTTTAAATATAGCTTTTAACGGAAAAACTGCATTCATTCTGCACACCTCTGAAAGCTCTGTGACGGTACTATTTTTAAAATGTTCCATATTATTAAAATGTTCCATATTCCACCTTTAAAGGTTTGTTTTCTTAGTAGCTCATTATTTGTCTAGTTTTTTCTTATCTGTGTGACTCACTTAAGCTCTGTTTGAGGCCGGAGGCAGAGTGCACGATTACATTCAGGAACCCGTAGAGACCAGAGGATTCATCCTCTGGAAAAACAGTCAGCGAGCAGACAGGGGTGGGAGGAAAAAGGACATAAAAGGACAAATTAGAAAAACATGTATGGATCTGTTTGTTTAGGAGCTGAATCAGGTAGGAAGAGAGAGAATTTGTGGCTAAAATGTTTTTTTTTCTGGTCTTTTCATTTATATTTCCTACATTATAACAAACCTGCAGTGGAAGAACAATAATCACTGAAAAGGACAACTTAAAGGGACATTATTAAGGCATGTTTGTCAGTTATTTATCTACAGCAAGGACCCTATCTGTGGGTGACGCCACTCAATGCAAGAGTTGTTAAGAAACTGGAATAAATTTTTACCAATCAGGCAGGTAGATAAATAAATAATTGAAATTTTTGCCCAAAATGACTTAATTGGGAGAAAAAGCATCTTCAAAATACAAAAAAGTGCTTTTAAGTACAAAACAAGAAGCCTACCTTCATTATTGAAACTAAGTGGAATGTGATGTACGGTTTGGAGTTTGAGACAAGAACTGGTTAACATCTGCAGCTCCATGGAGGTCAGGGAGGGCGTTTTAACACCTTGAGGGTGGAACAGAAAGTCAGATCTAAAAAAAGCACCATGTTTACCACAGAAACATGCAGTATTTAACGCACGCTAGACAGTCCCCAGTCATATTGTTTCTAGTACATGAATAAATGAGTGATGTTTTATTTTAATTAGCCCAGACAGGACGTGTCCATGAAGGACGCTCACATTTTTTCTGCTGCTCCTTGATTATTTCCCTCCAATCGGAGCGTTCGTAGTCAGACGAGATCAGGAAGCTGTAACTCTGAAACACGTAACAGGAGGATAATGATTTAATAGGTGATCAGGGAGGTGTTGTGATGCAGGAAAGGACACAAAGGATCAGGGAAATCAGATACATGAGAAGAACACATGAAATGTGGATTGGAGGAGCAGAGAGAGGATTATGGGACTCGAAGAAAAAAGTAAAAGGATGGAGTATTTTGTAATAAAAGTTGTAATCACCTTGCTGTTCCTGTTGAAGAGTCTGAGGGGCATGCTCGGACACGTCAGCAGCAACAGAGACTCCTGCTCATACAGCTTCTTACGGAGGCGATCGATCACTTTTGAACCCTTATTGGCTCTCTGAAATCCCAGAGTTGAAAACTCTTAACAGCAAGTTACAATCTCTCTACATATCTCTAAAGAAACGTGCACGTCCGCTTTACCTTCTCCCTCTGAATCTCACTGCGGAGGTGGGAGATCTTAACCTTAATGGCCTCTAACTCCTCGTCGGGGACTTGGGGGATAGTAAGAGGCTCCGTCTCCTCGGGCCCCTGGAAGGTCAGCTCAGTCAGGGGGATGTACCACTTACAGTCGTACTGTTGGTTTTTACTACAATGAGATTAGAGTGAGAAACATCAGAGTGAAATTTGTCCTAAATCAGAGGAGCAGCTGATGCATTCAATCCCCTCTCCTGAGCAAGCACAGTTCGAGGGCAAATAGTGGAAAAGAAAACTCTCTTTAAGGGTGCATAAAGTCAGAATGCCATCTTGTGGTCATCTTTGGGTACTGCAGTCCATGTTTAAAAACAAAAGAGTCTCCAGCAGAACCAGAACTACAGCCAGGCTCAGCAGTAATGCAACACAGGGCCATGGAACCCAATGGCTGACATTTTCTTTGCACTCATTATTCTCTTTTATTCCTGGTTTCTTTGGTCCAGAGGATTTAGTTTTATAAGTACCCCCCCCCCCCCCCCCCCAAAAAAAAAAAGAGAGAAAGAAAAAAGTATTTTCTTACTAGTGTTGTTTTCAAATAATCTGCCTCACTGATAAACTTGAGAACTTATCTTATCTCTTTTTGATGACTTTGACAGTAACATGTTCAGATTCTGGAGAAGATCCTTCCCTTTGATGATGGTATTTTATAGCTGAAAATGACTTGTTGATAGTGTTACAACTCTTCTTGTTTTTTCATTCACCAGACGGACTGTTTCACTTGCATTCACAGCTCCTATACCAACATGACATAGATTCACAGCAGCAACAGTCCAATGCAAATCTAGATTTTTACTCCAGAGCTTAATCCTGCTTAATTAGACAGGGTTCGAATAGGTTTTCTAACTTCAAAATCCAAGCATTTTCAAGGTGAGTTTTCCAGTTTTTCCAGCATCTTTTATTGGGGATGATTTATACAAATATTTTCAATGATTTAAAGCACCTAAGAACTCATGAGAGGAGACAACAAGAAAAAAATCTGAATCGTTCCATGAAAAAGCTTGAGATCTGTATAATAAAACCCTACCCTACCTATACCATTAATGTTAATTTTAGTGTATTAGAATGCAGAAGTTACCAGTGAATCTGTAATTTATGAGGTTTTTGATAAACATTCAGGGGTCATAGAGGTCAGTTAAACTTGATTTTATTTCTAGATTATAGCTTTAAATGTCAAGTGCCATGCATGTAACGCCTGAATCCAAAATATCAGCAAGGCACCAACATTTGAACATATGTCATCATTGTTATTTTACTTTTGTGAGAATGGAATATTTAAAATATGTTGTTTTACCCTCCCATCTGTTTCTTCAGCTTGGCGCAGAGCAGCAGGTCAGTAAAGAGGAAGACGTGTCGCAGCTTCCTGGCTCCCTCCACCAGCTCCACCATGAAACTGTCCTTCAGCAGCTGGCGGTTCTGCAGCAGCAGCAGAACAGAGATTTGGATTTTAGTAACAATAACTGAGACCAAATGACAGAAATTTCTAAAAGAGTCACAGGAACACATGAGAAAGCTCTTTTTCAGCCAGACTTTCGCTAATATTCCCACGTTCCTTCAATCAGCAGGAGACTTAGATGAGTGATAAAAGGAGAGAAGAGTGGAGAAGTCCATGACTTTGCTTTCATGTTCAACCTTTTAGCATCACTCAAGGATCAACAGTCTAACATTTATTAGTATAGATGCTGTCTGCATCATCTGTTATAATCATCACTTTGTGAGCCACAGAGGAAGGAAGGGAAAAAAGGATGAGTGATCTTTGGAGGTCTGGACTCATCGCTGATGTCAGACTACATAATGAGATGTGTAATACTGCCATTCACCAAAAGGGGGCAGTGATGTCATTTTTAAAGTTCAAAATAAGACCTGAGGAACTGGAAATGTGGCAGGCACATATCCGACCACAGCTTAGGGGGAAACAGCTCAATTTTACATGCTCTTCACCTCAGTTTTACTTGTGGTGTGGAAAATAAATTCAGTTAGAGCAGAATGTTATTTTTAAAAACAAACTAGGAACTTTCTGGTTACCTTTATTTTTGTCGTTGCTTGATGTTTTAATTTTTTGCCATGAATATATTCATCCATGTATGAGAATCATTAAAAAATGTTTTCAACAAACTAAAATAGTGAAATAAAGTGACAACTAAAAATGAGAAGAGAAATGATGGCTGGGTTGATGTAACGTTACACAATTTTGTAAAAAATTGCCTCTAAAACGCAAAAATAGCAGCAAAGATTACTTTCTTTTTTTAAAAATTAAGAAAGAAGAATTTTTAATCTTACAAACATCTCAGTTTCCTGTATGACCCACTCACATCAAACCAGCACCAGTCAATCCTCCCCCTGCAGCAAAGCCATGGAGCATGACATCACGCTTGTTCAGAACCAGCCACATCCTTGTCATGGTGCTCTGTGACCTCCCCCCTGTCGTCTCCTTTCTTCTCCTCCTACTTCCATCGTGAACACACAGTATCTGTCACCACCAGAGAAGGACGGCGCGGCGCTGAGGCTAATGAAAGAGAAAGTTTCTGTGCTCGTAAAGCCAGATTGGACATCTGCTGGTCAAACGGAGGTTTGTTCTGAGTCACGTAGAATTCTAAAGCTCAGGAATGATGGAGAGGGAGGATGAAGGAGAAGGGAGGTCAGACAGAGAAGACCCCAGTGGAACAGACGGGCTGCCCTTATCACGTTTTGGTTATTAGTCATTACATTACTCATTGAGTTGGGAAATGCACTGGACTTTTTTTTTTTATTTTTAACCTAAAATACTCCAGGAACAATGCTGAGTGCCTCGTCAAAGTAAAAGCACCAAGTGACTCCCCTGATGCACACAGAAAGCATCACACAGCAGGGTGCAATAGACGGTTTATTATGATCCCTGTTCACGTCAAGGTCTTACACCCTTACATGTGACAGAAATATATACTTTAATCCCCAATGTGCTGTCTTAAAAACACAAAATGTTCATGGCAGAAGTTCTCTTGTTCGAGTTTCTCACACTACGATCAATATCTGCTATATTAAAACGTCTAACATCAGGTCTATTTAGGAAAAGAAATTGTATTGTTCACTGCAAAAACAGATTTCTAAGAAAGTATAAAAAGCCACATTTTTAGACATTTTATCTTGTTTTTAGTCTTAAAAGAAAAATAAATTCCTGCTAGTTTCAAGAATTCTAACCAAGCAACTTTTGCTTACCCCATTTGGCAGATTTTTTTACTCAAAACAAGAACTTTTGGATCATATTTAAGAATATTTATCTTATTTTAAGTAATGCTATTTTTTATAGAGAATTTATTTTCTTTTTAGACTAAAAATAAGACATAAAATACATCAAAATAAGGCATTTTTACTTTCGTAGAAATCAGTTTTTGCAGTGATAACATTCAGATATTGGTTAATAATGCAAGCAGACACAACCTAATTATATTTAACCTTCAACTTGTTTAAGCAGTTCTGCTCTAAAAGCAAAAAAGAGCTCCTATGGAAGTCCAAATGTCCAAGCACAGAGCTAGTGGACTTAAAAATGTGTTTTCAGCAGTATTGGGTCTTAGGGATCAACTGAATGGGAGATTATTGTTAGATGCTGCACCACATAGAGTGTAACAGTCATAATTAAAAATGACAAAAGCATTTTACTCATGTCATATGTTGCCTGAGTGTTTTGCCTTTGTTCTGCCATCATTCTTTAAGATGCATGTGAGTTTAACTTACATGAAGGTTCATTCAGAAGGCGTGCTTGCAAAGCAGAATGTGATCAAATCTTATCAACAGCTTTTGTAATCATTTAGAGACAAAATTGAAATTAAAAGACCAATTTGATTAATTGCACAGGCCTAAAACAGAGGAGTCACACTGGTTATTTCTGTACAAAGATACCAAACCCAGTGACAAATCAACAATACGTTGTTGAGGCCTCTTCAAATTCACAGGTTTAAATGATCGTTACTGAAATATGAAGGCAATAAAACCTAATTCCCAATTATTCAAAGCTACATAAAGTCAGATGTGCTGCTTTCTGTTTGTCTACTGTTGCAAATGGACAAGTGGACAGTATCAAACTGGATTTGCTGCTTTGCTTTGATCTTTTGTAGAAAATAATCAAATTTAACGCATTTTGGGTTTTTTTTGTTCATATTTTTAATTAATTTTAAAAATCATCCCAAAATTACAAAAATAAATTATGTGCATCTGCACTTTATCCAAGATCAGGTTTGTGAAAACGTGATCCAACAGTGGAATAGATCAAATCACAGCAGATTAGGCTGGATTACATCATAGAAATCACCAAAACTATATGCTAACTAATTCTAATCTAGCAGGACGGCTCGTTTTAAAGAGAAAATGCTGGAGTCATTAAACTTTTAAATAAATGTAAAAATAAAACTGTTAAGAAGGCTTTTAAGTTCCAGTTGAGACGTTACTTTTTGCAGCTGCTTTGCTCAGATAGAAAAAAGATGTTATTAATATTAACAAACCAGCTGTAAGAGCACATCAGCTGCTCATAATATCTAACAGCCGAGAAGAGAAAACGTGGCTTTTCTCCATTTCCCACCCAGCTGACCGGCACATCAAGAGAGAACACAGATTAAATATTGACCAACTCCTGGAGGAGCCTCACTGAGAGCAAGTAATGGCATGAGTTTATTTTTAGAACATAAGGGGGCACCTCTGCATTAGTCTGTGTGTGTGTGTGTGTGTGTGTGTGTGTGTGTGTGTGTGTGTGTGTGTGTGTGCGTGTGTGTGTGTGTGTGTGTGTGTGTGTGTGCATGGGGACATGACTGTGGAAAAGCTGGAACAGTTTCCCAGTAGCACCACTCACAGAGGTGGAATTTCCTTCTCCAAGGCTAACAAAGCAGAGCGAGGACATGAGCGCCACCATTTGCATTTTAATTAAGCTCTTTCTGTTTGTCGCCTCCCCCTCGTGGCACTGGGCCAGGGGGGCCACCTGTACCGCTCGACTCCTGCGTGCCTCCACTGACCACCCTGCAGGCTGCTCACCAACACGGGCACCGACGGCACTTTCTTTGCCCCTGCGATTGTTTGAATTTCAACCCAGAGCTTAGATTAGCTCTGCTAAGTCAGCTAGCAAAGAATAAAAACTAAATAATTGTCTAAAAAAGTGAAAGTTTGATCTCAAATCTAATAGAAATGTTCAGGCGAAAAAGTTTCCTCCAAGGCATCATCTTTATTGGATTATATAAGAAAAAAAATCCCCTGGCCTATTGTTTGTCTTTTGTGAAGCACAATATAATGAGCACCATTGATTTCCAAGAGCCCCTTTTATGTATCCATGATAAATATTTGATGACTGGTGTGAAGGCCCGGACCGACCGAGATGGAAACTGAGGCCTGCAGGGATAATAAAGGAAGTGTGTATGTTCCAAGAGCATATGGACCAGTGTGTGTGTGTGGGTGAGAGAGTATGGAAAGGGTGCGGTAATGACCCCCCTGTGAGCAGGAGGCGGGGCCTGTTTCACTCTCCTCTACCCACCCATCAATTATGAATAATTAACTAGAAATCTGCCAGTCAGCGTGAACCGGTGGCATATTACAAGGCCTTGGGCATGGCCGTGTCACATCAATCAAGAGGCATCCATTCATGTGCATCAAGTCATCTCCAGGGATGGAAAAAATAGTGGTAGGAGGAGGGGGTGGGCAGGGGTAGAGCGCACACACAGAATCACTCTCGTCGAGGCAACCCTGCTATGACCATATAAGGACATGGGCTCTGCTTAAGGCTGCAGATTGGCGGCTCCTTCACGCTCGCCTGTTGGTGAATTCAGTCATTTGGAGGGTGTATTTATGACATCATCAGGCCCATCATGAACAGGTGCGAGTTAAACTGATGCACCAAAAGAACAAAAAAAAGGTTAAAGATGTAGATAAAATGTGGTTCATTTCTGCTAAAGGAGGATAGCCCACTATGGTCTCAGCAGGTCTGAAGGATGTTTCAGCATCTTCCACAGATGTTTAATGAGATTTAGATCAGAGGTCATAGAAGGGAACTTCATTAAACTCCATTCTAGGTGTTTTTCTGTTGTTATCCTGTTGGAGGACACAAAGCCTGTGACTGAGACCGTGTTTTCTGACACTGTGCATCACATTCTGGACCAAGATTCCTTTCACCAGATGCATCAAATGAGCCCCAGAGCAGAGCAGAGCCTCTTCTATGTTTCACAGCAGGTACAATGTTCTTTTTATGGGGGGCTTTGTTTTTGGTTGATTTTATGTTGCATCTCTAAACAAAGAGCTGATGTGATTAACCAAAAAGATCCGGTTTTATCTCATCTGCTCAAAGGACAGACATAAACTGTTTGGGCTGTAAATATACATTTTAGTCTATTTTAGTCTTACCTTGTGATTTGCTTTTAATAGTTATAATCTCCTGAGGCAACTCTATCCTTTATTTTCTGTGGTTCATTTTCTGTGTGGTACAAACCCCAATACTGCACTGTCACTACCATTTATCATTTAAACTAACTGATTATAAGATTTATGACATCTGAGATGCTAATGGTTTCTAGAGCAGAGCACAAAATAGCCATTGTCAAGACAACCCCAGACATCTCTGATTTGACAATACATCGTGGTGTAGAGATGAAGCAGAGCACATGTTGGCTAGCTTATACGCTCGTGATACAGAACAAAACACATGCATGTATTTCAATAATTTGATGCTGTTCAGACACTACATTCTATAGTGTCCTGCATGCAGGCCAGACTAGAGGACACTCATCTATTTAATCAGTTCACTGCAAGAAATAAATCTGGAAGACTCGCCTCTCCTTTTTTGACCGTTGTGGACTGGCGCCTTGACGTCTCCTCGTTGATGCTGGACAAAAAGTTTTGGGAGATGCGCAGGGCGTCCTGCAGGAGTGGGTGGTCTGGGTGGCTGGTAGGTGTGTGTTTGAGCAAATCCTAACAGTAGATAATAATAAGACAGAAAAACAAAAATACAAAGATCAACGACGTTTACAACTTGAAAATGACATTGTCTTTCTAAATGAAAAATAATTCATTTTTTTACTATTTAAACACCTAATATACCATTTAATTGCAATTAAAATGCATTGAATGGAAACAACAATAATAACTTGTATTCTGCCAAATAGTGAGCAGACACTTATCTGTATAATTATAACATGTACTTTACTCATATTTTTAATACATTTGCAGTGGTCTCTATAGTGGGAATGAAGACCTTGTAAGTTTTCCTGGGGGGGGTCACTGGTGCACCTGTTTCACAACAAGAAGTGAGCCAAATCAGAGTTGAGTTTAACACAGCAGGATTTGGAGTCCTATTTCCTGATATCAGATAAGTCAAATTTTTAGGGTTTTAAAGGTCAACTTTACTCATATTTTTGATAAATTTGCAGTGGTCTCTAGCAGGAATGAATGCCTTGTAAGTCGTACTCTGGGGAAAACAAGCTTCGGCGCACCTGTTTCAGGACAGAGAACTTAGCTCGAGGAGAAAGTAGCTGCAGACGACAGGATTTGGAGTCTTATTTCCTGATATTCTGACATATCGCCTCTGATTGGCTAACAGCAATGCGACTCTACCACTGACTCTGCTCTGCAACGTTGATGTTTTATCTCCACAAATAACACAAGCCTGGAGGATTTCTGCCATGTTGTGGAGCTGCTAATGCTAACTGTTAGCTTTTGCTTGCCGATACGTTTTCTGCTGTTTCCTGGACGCTAAACCAACAACAGCCTTCCCCGTCATGAGTCAAGATGGGTGAGTCCAAGAATGTTAAGTGACAGTGTGACGTAGATCTGTCAGGATTTTCACATCCTAGAGTTTCACCGTCTATTTTATATCAGAAGCTAATGCAGGAGATAGGTGTAGGAGACTATTTTCATGTTCAGTGTGCATTAAAAACTCAGAGTGACCGATTATAATCAGAAATAATAACTAAAAAATGTTTTTTCCATAACTTTAATATATAAAATAGGGAAAGTGACAAAAAGAGATAAAGCCATGTAACAAAGAAACAATTATATTTACCTGAATATTTGAAAAATAAAGCATTTGATCCTTCCAAATAAATGCTTTTGTACGTTTTATAAAAATTGATTCAGGGTGTTTAAAATGAATCAATAACCTATTTGTGTCGACAATCTCTCCTACTTACATGTAACACCAATGTGCTGCGGGTCACCCTGTCCACAGGTTTATATAGCAAAGCTGCAAACAGAATTAGGCAGAAAAAGATAATAAAATGAACTCTCACATGCTGTGTGTAAAGATAAAGATTCATGCAATAATAATGATAAAAACAGTAGAATAGACCATGACTGACCCTCTAGAGAGTTCTTGACTGTCTCCTTGCAGTCCTTTGGACTCCTCACCTTCAGGTTCTGTTTAGACACACAGACCAAACGGTCAAGTTAATGACCAGGTTAAAAAGACCTCTAAAAACCATCTCAGTAAGCAACATAATATCACAAGGTCTAGGTTTTTTCCTCGCTTGAGCATTGAGGTCATTCACTTTCAGATTAATTATGCCTTCCTCAGCACCCCCTACCACCAGCATCCTCAGATGGCTCAGAGTCATGCATCATTACTTAGACCATTAAGAGCCCTCCATGATGAATTCCCCATCTGACATGTAGACCCGCGTTAACACTGATGACCAGGCCTCGTAAAAAAAAAAAAAAAAACAGAGATAAAGACTGATCCATGACAAGGTTCCACAGGCTTAAAAAAGCTCTTGAGGGAGACCGTGCACATTTTAACCTTGAATTTGATTTGATCTCACTTAAACAGTTAATAAATGAACAAGTTTACTTTTGCACTTCTATTATGTGCATAAAGTTAACAGAACACTCCAGAGTTGATCCTGTTTCCTTTCATGTTGGATTAAACATGACACCTGGAAGTGTAGATAATTATTTTGCACCAATACCAAAGACAACACAACCAGTATAAACAGACGAGTGTAATGGTTTGTCTAAGATTAATAAGGTTTACCAAGTTCCAAAGGCAGCTGAAAACTTGTGTTTCATAAAAACATATAAAGGATATGCAGCTTATATCCTGCTGGTCTGGGATGAGGACGAGATCAAGCCTTAGTGAGAGAAAACACATCTCATGCTCCTCTGCTCTGTTCCATTTAAGCGACAAACAAACAGTATTGTAAGTGCAGACGAGCTATGCTAAATCGCTTCTGGCTGTGTTTGTGTTATAAGGTTCAGCAGCACATTAAATTTTAATGCGTGCAAATGATAAAAGCTGTGCAGATGAATAATGGGAGCGTGTTTTTTCAAATGGAACTCTCAGAAAACAACCACTGGATGTTTATCTACTGAATACTGCTGGAGCTAACCGGATTCAAGAAGGCCACCACGGCTAATCAACTTAGCTGTTTTGTGTATATGGAGCGAACATTTGGTGTCATAGTAGCTGAGTCACCTCCATCAAAGCCTTAGTGATAACTGATGAGTGAGAGCTTTGTTAAATTTTTGCCGTTACCTATATGACCCAACCCTGTTTGACCATCTCATGAGCTCCTCGAACAGATTTTAGTGAAACTCCCAGAAAATCTTCATTGGATGCATGTCCACAACTGACTGCTGCTTTAAGTCGCTCAAATTAAAGCTAGCTCATAGAGTGAATGATCTTAGGCAGCACAAAGAGGTCATAACTCTGTCTCCAAACATTGAGCTAAACCTTGGTAGCATGATAGCTGAGAGTCATCCCCATTGTGTAACCTGAGCCAGGATTGTGATTGCTTATTGTTTTAAATAAGATATAAATAACCAAATTGTGAAATTCCAGTTGAGCCTTTATTGCGCCTTTCTCTTTCCTTCTGGTTTTACCTCTGAGATCTCAGCAAACTGCGTGTTGGCCTGGCAGCACTTCTCCGCCGTCTCTACAGCCAGCTCATAGTTGTCCAGGAACGCCCGGTAAACTCCTAACTGGCTGGCCTGGTGGTGAGCAGGGAAACAAGAGGAAGAAAAAAACATTATTTCAAATGATTGTTAAAAGAAAAAAAAGTTGGTTTTAGTGCAGTGACAGTAAATCTCTAAAGTTCACTTCAACCTTGAAAGGACCAAAAGGCAACAGTGAGATGTAATTTTATATCTGAGATGGACGATTCAGTCCAGTCAGCAGAGTCTGAGAGGCTGCGACTGGCCAGCAAATAATCACACCAAACAACCTGCAAGAGGAGAGAGGCTGATCACAACAACGGTGTTTAACAACGGTGGTTCCTGCAGCTCGTCACCATAGCAACTAGCCAGCCCTGCACCGAGCTGGGGTCGAGTAATTAATGACTGGTGTAACCGAGGCTATGATAGCACATTTAGGAAGCGGGATGATGGAATTTAATTCCAGCAAACGCTGCCTGTCAGGCCTGGGATTCATCTCAGCGGAGAACAAAAGGACAATCAATTCTTCTAGACAAAAGCCGACAGAGGAGCTGGGGATGAGCTCTGTGTGAGTCGTCATGAGCCACACACACACACACACACACACCCTTAAAACGATGAACACATTCATAACCATCTTGGACCTAAACACAAGTTAACACTGAAATGCTGCATGTTTGCTACATATCAGACCATTTATGAGCATTCTTAAAGAGAAGGTCTGATTTATTGTTTGTATCAAAAATGAGTAATGAGGTGAGACTGAACGGTTGAGTGTCTGACCAGCTTGTCAGATGCAGGAGAACCACAGGGGGCTGTCCTCTCACTGCTCATTTTCACTCTGCACCACTCAGCTTCACTACAAGGTAGAGTTCTGTTATTTCAGACATATTCAGAAGACTCTGCAGACGTTCAGAGATGGACAATAGACCGCAGCAGCATCAGAGCCAGGCATCGTAAGATGCAGAAAAAGCTCCAGGCTGTGTCTGTTCTGGGGACTTATCTGGAGCCTCTAGAGCTGGTATTGCTAAGAAGCATGCTCCATAAAATGAAGAACATGGTGGATAGCCCTGAGCATCCTTTTCTCCAGACAGCTGTTCAACAACAGGGTGTCTTAAGTCAGAGGTTTCTGCATATGTGCTGCAGCACAGATCGATGCAGAAGATCCTTCCTGCCCACAGCTAGAACCAACTACTATAACGTCTTGAAAAAACTTAAATAATGAGTAATGACAATATCTAATTGCCTTTTGGGATTATATAGAATAGTATAGTATAATGATGGTATAATAAAGTATTCCTGGATTCTAATGTATGGAACTCTTAATGTTTGACAAACATTTGATGCCGTAGCTGAAACAGGAAGTAAATCTGCAAAAAAATCCATCAAAAGAATTAACAGGATCAAAAAGTATCACTGTATTAGATGATCGCATGAATAAAAGTCACACTGTGGAAATAAATGTCATTTATCAAGACAGGAAAGAAAACTGTTCACCTTTCCGGTTCACCTTTGTCATCCACTGCTTTAGAACATGTGTAACATATTTACATCTGCCAGTTCTGTGTTCTTTCATAATTTCCTATTTGTGCAACAGAACCTGAATCAATCCCAGTATAAAATATTCCACCCAACTCCGTAGCCGTAGAAAATTATACTTTGTGTGAATAAAGCTGAAACACTATTTCATGTCATCAGCTGTTTTTCTCTTGTCATTTAAAGCAGCATTCCACAACTTTGCAGTTATATGGTCTCTGTCGCCCTCTAGAGGCTTGCTGCGTAACGTCACTGTCGTAAAATCAAATCTCTCTCTCGGGCATAAGAGGCATGTTTACATTCCTAATGTCAGGCAAAACAACGAAAACAAACTTTTCCACCTCCACACATTGAATAAATAGTTTTATCAGGACTGTATAACAACTTTATGCCCAACCAAACACAATAACCCTGGTGAAATCATTTATTACTTACCTATCCATTAGCAGCATGGCTAGGTTAGAGTCCGTAGTTCATGCTGTTCTTTCTAAAAGAGCTCTCCAGAGAGGAAAAGACGGCCCAATAATAACTCTGGTCTTTGCTCTTGCTCTATCACGTTCTTCTTTCCTATATTCCTCTGATAAGGGATTTCTAGCTTTCTTTGGTGGCTCATTCAAAACACGCGTTTTGGCAGACATAATGCTCGCTTTAGAACACGTGAGTTTTTGCCCCCGTTGGCGTCAAAACGCGCGTTCAGGACGCGCATTTTGTTGGACATAACGCGCGTTTAGAATGCGCACTTTTTTAAATCCTTTTGCCATATTCTGCCGTAAAACGACACCCAGTCAGTACATCCTGCGGCTACCCGAAGCACAAAAGCTGTATAGTGCAGTAAACAGACGTGGGACCCCCTAACACTATCACAGGTATGAAAATGAACATAATAGATAATAGTATGACGCAAAAACTTTACAAAAAAGCATAATTTTAAGGTGTAAAAGTTGCGGAATGTTGCTTTAAATTCTTAAAAATTGTCAATCGCAAAAAGCAAGAAATTCTCTTTTTCTTTTTTTTAAAACATCTGCAGACTAAGTTGCTAAATCCACAAAGGCTTTGGACCGTGAGACAAAAAGCTTGACAAACTCATTTGCCCTTGGACGGCTCAAGTCAGAATGTTTTCAAAGAGAAACAGCCAGTTGCTGCAGAAATGTTGCTGAACAATGATGTAACTTTAGGACTTGCTCAGCGGCACGCATGGATAATAAATAGTACACGGCAAGATCGAAGACCGTAAACATTTTCAACTGTTCTTTAAAAAGCATCAATTGTTAGAAACTCTTGAGCAGCAGAACTGTCCCAAATTGATGTCTTGCACATACGCTTGCACACCACTGAGAAGTAAAAAAAAGAAAAATAATGTTGTTTTTGTTATTTTGCAATTTTGTGTCCTCCCTTGGGCCAAACAATCTCCACCACAGCAGAGGCCATTCAGAGCATGACAGATAGACTGCAGAGGTAACAGGGAGCCCAAATGTCTCCAAACAACATTCACAACGCCTCACATAATGGCACAAATACGGCTCAGCCGACACAGCTACAGCGCCACGGCAGAAAATGGCTTTGAGCGATGAGAAAGTGCTTAGGAGTTTGGATTTCTCAGCTCTGGATTTGACCAGTTTGAGAGGAAGTGTGTAATCCACAGTGGAAAACATCATTACTAAAACAGGATCGGGACAGGCTCCAGTGGTTATGTGCAAAGGCAGAAATTAGACTTGGTTTTTGAGCTTCTGGAGATATTTTCTTAAAGGTGTGGAACACTGAAAAACCATTTTTAAAATCTTATCTCTGATTATAATCGGTACCTCTGAGTTTGTCATGCAGGCTGAAAATAGTCTCCTACACCTATCTCCTGCATTAGCTTCTGATAGAAAATAGACGGTGAAACTCTAGGATTTGAAAAGCCTGAGAGATCTACGTCACACTGTCAACATTCATAGACTTTCTCTCCACAGATAACACAAGCCTGAAGGAGTTTTGCTGTGTGGTGGAGTTGCTAATGCTAACGGTTAGCTTCTACTAGTCAAGACGTTCTCTGCTGTTTCCTGGACGCTAAACCAACAACAGCCTTCTCCGTCGTGAGTCAAGATGGGTGAGTCCATGAATGTTAGGTGGCAGTGTGACGTCAGGCTTTTCTGACAGGATTTTTCCATATTTTCCATCAGAAGCTAATGCAGGAGATAGGTGTAGGAGACTATTTTCATGTTCAGCCTGCATGTGAAACTCAAAGTGACTGATCATTTTTAAAAATAATTAGTTTCTCAGTGAAACTGCTCTTTAAAAGAAACCAGTAAGAGACACTACTGGCTCTGGTCTATCACTGGGCCCAGTTTGATGAAACTGTGGCTGTATTTGTTGGTGGCAAGCTGCTAACAACAGCTAGTAGCTTGTTTATAACGTTGGATAATCGTGGGATTACTTCACCCTAAAACTCATTGTTTTTTTTGCACCAGCTGAGACGTTTGAGTCCAGACCAGTATGGCGAATCACTATCAACAACATGAAAATCTTGCAACATGATGTTTTTGAGTGTGTCTCATCTTTGAAGAGCACAGTCAAAGCTGGTTTAACAGACCTCCATGTCTGAAGCTTGTGTTTAGCAGCTGCAGCATCACAACTGTGAGTTTGCCCTATTTTCCAGCCTTCAAACACATCTCTGATGCTCACACTCATAGCCCCGTCACCGACACTTTGCCTTTTCCTCTTTTCTTTCCGTCTCTCATCTTCCCCGTTCTGATGTTTCACGACTCCTAAGCCAGCGCAGATTTTGGAGTCATGGTGAGACGGCTCTATCGGAGTTGCAGCAGTCAAAATCTGCTCCACTTGTCGGCTCCCATCCCTTCACAGACATCCCTACCCCCACTAATACTCATACGCATCACCTCTCCACTCCTATTTAATCTCTCTCCTCCTCCCTCCTCCTTTAAAAGGAAAGGCTGTCATGCATCATTTTCCCACCTCTTTTTGTAGGCTCAGCATCTGCTTCTTTGGATTTTTATGAACTACAGTCTGGAGAGGAAAGAGACTGAGTTTGCGCAAATGTGTGAACACTAAAGAGTAAAAAAAAAGTTTATATTAAGGAGGAAGAAGACTTCAAATAGCAGATGATGATAGAAAACTGTGAAAGGTATTTTAGTAAATTAAATACCAGAGCCAAGAAGAGAAAATATTAAGTGCCTATTCAAAATGAAACCAAAATTCAGAGTTTCCCTAAATTTGCCCAACACATTTAAACCTCCCAGTAATGTCGTCTTGTTATAATTTACATGCAAAATGTGCACAAACACTCCCAGATGCTGCTGACAGTCACCATACCCACACATCAGAGACGTTTCATCGTGGTTTCTAGGAACTGTTCCTGCATCAGTTATATGAAACGTAAAATCTGTCTTTAATATGATTGTTGCTCCCATTTGATCCAAACTGCCATTTTTTCTGCGTTTGCACATTTGCAGGCAACAGATACAAATTAAATTCAAACTTCTCATCTGGAGCCCAAAGCAAGCCTCCCGAGATAAATTAATAAGATTGTGTGTGTGTGTGTGTGTGTGTGTGTGTGTGTGTGTGTGTGTGTGTGTGTGTGTGTGTGTGTGTGTGTGTGTGTGTGTGTGTGTGTGTGTGTGTGTGTGTGTGTGTGTGTGTAAAGCGGTTCCTATTTATAGCAGCTTCTTCAAGACACAAAGCACACAGTGCTGAGATGGCCTCAGCTGCCTGAGGCAGAAAGGGGGCATTGTGAAGCCCTGCACCTCCCTATGTGTGTGTGTGTGTGTGTGTGTGTGTGTGTGTGTGTGTGTGTGTGTGTGTGTGTGTGTGTGTGTGTGTGTGTGTGTGTGTGTGTGTGTGTGTGTGTGCTGAAGCATAAATGAGTCTACAAGAGGGGATAGAGGCATGGCGTGTGAGAAGAGAAGCAGCATTTCTCAGAGAATTAACAAATGATTCATTGTGAGTTAATTGACCCGCTGTGAAAATGATTAAACTGAACTGGTGTACTGTACATTCAGCCCAGACTTCCCTTAAGAAAAAAGAGCGAGCAGCTGCTCAGGCGGAAACGGAGACAGAGATAAGAAAATACAGATTCAATCCGTCCAAATTTAAAATGACAAAAGACGAACATTTATAGAAAACAAATCAAATTTATTCCTTTTTTTGTCTAGTTGATCAAATATGGCCGCCGTCTGACAGAACAAACGTTACGATGAATGATGCCACAGAACATCCAAACTTTTAGGCCTGACCAGTGTTGTTGCATTAAAGGGACACTAGCACCCCTCATGTTCGTTTTAAATTTAAATTTCCCCCCTCCTGACCACATATTAAAGCTATATTCACAAGCGTGATACACAATCAGACATAGGGGTATGGAAGGTGTACGTTACTGTTCCCCAAGGCACAAAAATGACATTAACACAGTCAAAGGACACTAATTAGACCTTTTCATTGTCTGAAAGGTACAAAAATGTTGTTAGAAGACAAAAACACGTGTTTGTACCAATTCTTTCAAAAGATAGGGTACGATATCTGGTTATGATGTTGGCATGATCATGAGGTCTGCATCCAGTTTGAATTCTTCTTTGTCTCTGAACGTTCGCGGTTCAGAAAACGCTTTCCCGATGCTGACTCTTGTTTGACTCCGCTTTCGGTCGGACGTTCTTTTTCTCTCTATTGTTTCATCAGATAAATGTTTTCTTCGGAGGCTCCACCATGATACGACACGATACAATAAATGCCAACAATCTGTAGCTCCCCTGTTCTGAGGTGTGAACATGGATTGCTGTAAAGGGTTACTACTTCCCGCTAGGTTCGTGGCTTTTTGATATTTCAGCTCACCGGTCCGGAGTGCCTCAAGTTGCAAATGCAGAATCCTGCCCACAGGTAGAGGAAGGGGCTGAGAGACAATTCATTCACTGTGTAAAGGGTCATTTTAGCACCTACTGGCTCAAGAAAATGCTTGTAAAATATGACAAAGTTACTTAGTGTACCTTTAATTAGAGGTAACATCAGGCAGTTATACCCCTAGGCTGCCATTACGCACGCACGCACACAAGAATCCTTTTCTGTGATAAAAAAGCCTCACCAGTTTCTGGAAAAGGTCCCCGACTCTCTGGTGATGGCTCCACTGCTGGACGCGGGGCAGAAGTCCGTCATAGAACTCCTTGTGGATCTCGTAGAGCTCAGGCACTTTGAAGAAGATGGTTTCTATCTGGGCCACAGTGAGCACAGGCTGCGACGTTGTAGCAGCTGCCTTCAAAGGCTTCATGGGCTGGAAGGAACAAACGGATGTTGGTGAGGATGAAAATGCTTTGCTGAGCTGGACCTTTAAGCTCATGAATGTGGGAGAAAAAGCAGTTGAAGCTGTCTTACAGATGCAGGAAGGTGTTTTGCATACCTAAAGCAAACATTTAATCAAATTATAGCAATGAACAATAATAGCTGCATGAATTAGTTTCATGTAAGTTAAAGCAGCAAACACGCAGCCCATGGAGACAAGGAACAGATTAATAAAAAAACTCAACATGAATAAATGAGGAGAAAAACAGCATAACAGATGTTCCCGTGGTACAATAAAGCCTGACAAAGCCCGTTTTATTCTAGTAAAGCCTGAAGATGAAAAAAGGAAAATAAACCATTTCATACATTAACACACTGGGTGCACCAAGAAAACATGAAGAAATGCTCGTTCCCTTAAAGTGGAGGGATCTGGCTTCATTATGATGTTGAGTGAGCTTTGTTGGTAGAGCCAGCTGGTTTCACTCCCCAAGTGTGTTAAAGTCCAGGTGCTCCCATTCCCTCCCACTAACCCCAAAACATGCACGCTGAGATAACTACAGATTCTAGATTGGCCCCATTAGTGTGTGTGTGCGTGTTGTGTGCACGCGTGTGTGTGTGTGTGTGTGATCACAATGCATGTGCCAATGCTCAATTCTGATGTTTTCCTGAGATAAAAATGTTTAACGTGTTTGTTTACATTAATATTTATTGCAGGGTTAGGAAAAAGATGCGATGTGAATTTCATCCAGCTTCGTGCAACCCTAATGCCAATCAATTTAAATATTGTCAAATGTGTGATCAGATGCATCCACTTTCCTAAAAAACACCTGCGTCTTTCTTTTGGAAATCATAGCTGAAAAACTGAATCGAAACCGAAAAGCTGAAGGACAACAGATCAAAGGACTGAGCAGAAAGGAGGCAAAAATGTCTCAACTTTATCAATAATCCGTGTTGCTTTGTTTCTGTAGAAGCAAGATTGTGTGTATATTGTGTGTGTGTTGTGTAAAGTGTGTGTTCTCACCAGCAGCAGAGCCTCTAAGTGGCTTAGATATGATTCTTCTGTGGACAAGATCCCGGACAGGACCCACTTCCTCGTTTCCAAACCTTTTTCCAGGTCACATTCAGTCTGTTAAAACATATAATAAAGTTTCAACACTATGCCAATAGTTAGTTCAGTTCTTTGTTTTTAAATTCTACTCTAAATTAAGTAATTGCAGCAGGTCAGAATATGTTTAAAACGTGTTTTATTTAGATGCTGAAATGCAAAAAAACCTGGAATTAGTGGTGTCCGGTTTTAGGCTCTGTGTGAAATGGTTGTAGGGATGCTTTTTGCACCAAATGCATATTTAAAACAAAGAAATACAAAAAAGAAAACCCTCCCTGGCTGTTTCCCCGTTCCCCTTCAGCTGAGTCGAAGCTCACAGAGAGGCACAGACATGAGAGAAAACAGAAACAGAGAAATTCCTCAGGCTGTCTTGTTTAACCACTAACTCTGAAATAACTCAAACAGACAGGGTCTCCCATGGAAGGAAAAAAGGGCCGGGGTTTAAATATGAGCGTGGACGAGACCAGCCAAAATTAGGAGGATGAGAAACAGTCCGGAAAAATGGAAGAATGACGAGGAAGGTTCAAAAGAGAGAAAAATATCAAAAATAGAATGAAGACATAGCAAACTATGTAAAAGAATAACAATTTATGATTTATTTATCTACTGAGTTAATCCGTGTGTGTGTGCGTGCGTGCGTGTGTGTGTGTGTGTGTGTGTGTGTGTAAAACCACCTGCACTCCTACATCTACATAATAAATCATCTGTAAATCCTAAGTACACATAAATGAGCCCACAATAACGTTATGCACGATGCTGACAAGCTGCATTTACATGCATACATGTACTGGGAGAGCTTTGACATCTGTGGGTGTTCATGTGTTTGTTTTAATGACAGGGTGATGTGTGTGTAACCCCGTTTCCATGGCCACCGGATGAGTGGATGCGCGTACAGATTTCTGGGACTTGTTTAGCTCCAGAAGGTTATGAAACCCTCTGGGAACAGGAAAGGTGTTCTTTATTAGTGAAGATGGTGTCATGACGCCTTCACTATACATTATCTTTATGACTGAGAGAAATCATGGTTATGTCACTTCTAATATTGATATATCTCTAATAGTGGTATGTGATTGAAAAAATTCTATTTGCAGTATACGCATGATATATAATTGCCATCCATTCTTAAATGTTCCACATAACTCATGCTAATATTTATGTTTTTGAACCTAATTTGTGTTTATGGTGGTTGAAGCAATAAAATAAGCTGTTGTAAAAGGTCAGCTAACACAATAATTCCTGGAAGTAGCATTTTGCCATCTTAAAGTGAAAGCAAAAGTGAAACTCATCTCCTTGCTGTGCGTTCGTCTTTTTAACACCTTAATCTAACTGCTGAAATGTCTCCTCAGCCTTCATTAGTGTCTACAGGAGCGGTTCATCACTAAATCAAACAAATCAGCTGTGTTCATGATCTAAAACATGCAGGAAACATGCTGGAAGCAGACTGCAGCACCAGGCATGTCTGCTCCACTTTACTAAGTCCAACAGGGCCCAGGCCAGCACTCTGAAGTTGCAAGTGCGGTATTCTGGCCACAGAGGGTGGTGGGGGTCTGAGTGACATTTCATTAACCCTGTAAAGGGTCATTTTAGCACATACTGGCTCAAGAACATGATTTAAAAATATGAAAAAGTTGCAGTGTGGCTTTAAGTGCAATCAGCTTGCACGTTTTTTTTTTCAAGTAAGGTCGACTAATCCAATTTTTCAGTGTAAGCTGTAAAATATCAAATTAGATGTTTTTTCTCTTTACTTTTTAAATGACCAACCTTTTTGATAAAAGTAATGATCCATTATATATTGTTATTAATAATATATAAAATATGCATTACCCAAAATATTTGATTATGCAAAAAGCTGCAACAGATCATTGACTGACCTGATCATCAACGATTTGGTTTCGTGGACGCTCTGTTAAATCTACCTCTGCAGGGCCCTAAAACATAATGTCTTCATCAAGGAATAAATAAATATATTCATCCAATCTAGGAACAGTTCCAATAAAACTTACAACACATTAACAGGTTATTAAAAAGGTTTTTTCTATTAATCACCTTGAGATTTTATATCTTTATAAATGCAACCTGATTAATTCACAAGGTTTAGCTTCCTAAAGCACAAACTACACACTGAATGTAAAAATACTGACACTTCCTTCCTCTTCTTGTGTGGATAAAGCTGCTGTTCTTTCTGCATTTCTTATTTTCCTTTTTAAATTTTAATTGAACTGTCAGATCTGAATAAAGCCTCAAATTGTTTAACATCATGAGACGTAAATAATATCTGTGTCTTTAGAAAAAATATCAAACTTTTAAATGTCAGCATGCGTAAAAAAGAAAAATGTTTAACCTGAGGGTGTGAATTAAAGTGTTTTGGAAGTAAATAAGTAATGCACTTATGATTTATGATTGCACTTAAACGCAACAACCTTCACCTCGTACACACAGCCTGGAGCAGCAGCCAATTATGAAAAACGAAAGAAAATTCATGCTGAGCAACGGTGTGACATCAGTCTTAGAGAAAATCCTTGTGGAAAAAAAAAAGGTGGTTCACGTCAACAAGGAGGAAATTTTAACACCCGACTAGACGTTTTTTCTGCGTGAGCAGAAAGGAGACATTAAGGGTTTGTTCAACCCTTCAGACCCCAGACGACTCCCCGAGGAAGCACCAACATCTCCAGACGTACCATCTTTTATTCATCGCCGCGGCAACTAATGAGCCCATCTCTGGGTGCATGGTGAGGGGGTGTCTGTCTGCATATCTGAGCCCGCACTTTGAACTCACACACACCTAGACAGGACCTCTTTGCAGTCTGATTTGCTTCCTACTTGTTTCCGAGTGAACGAAGTTCACAGCTCAGCAAAAAACACTCAACAATGGAGCTCAGGGGGCTTAAAATGAACTTTATCTCAATCTAATCAAAGTTTCTCATGAATTTTTGAAGATTTTATGTCTGCTCATATAAAAAACAGTAAGAACATAACTGGAGAGGATGAAAATCGATACCTATAAAGGTTATTGTATTTTTTTTATTTACCTTTTTTCTAATTGTTGTAATTCAATAATCTTTTCAGCATCATGTTCTGCAGTCAGACTTCCTGAAATGTTCAACATGATATTTCATGTCTTCTATATGAGGGACTCTTGGTTATACAAGCTTAAAGGAAGCGGCGACCTGATTAATCACAAGCTTGTGCTCTCCGTCTCGTTTGACGGATGTTTAGAAAAGTGGGCTCAACTCCGTCCGTCCTTGTGAGCCTGTTGGAGAGTCCTCAAAACGATGCTTAAATTAGGCTTTAGACGTGGACTGATAAGCTAACGGCTAGGCTACACAAAACCAAAGTCGAATGCTGCGACCTTAATGCCACTTGAAGACTATTGTCGCAAATTTGCATCAAACCACTGCTGGCCTTAAAGCCTCCAGATGGAGTATCAGGATTAGTACCTTCATTACAAACCTGCCAAATACAGCCCTGCACAAGTCTAATGCCCTCTGGTGGAGGATCTACAAGTGGTGAGGGACAATTTTATATTGCTATATAATAATGTGGTATAATAATGGTGGCAGAGGAGTTAAGTGCTCGCCCTGCAATCGGAAGGTCGAAGGTTTGCGCCCTGCTCAGTCTGTTGCTGCTGTTGTGTCCTTCAGCAAGACACTTAACCCACCTTGCCTGCTGGTGGTGGTTGGAGGGACCGGTGGCGCCAGTGTACGGCAGCCTCGCCTCCGTCAGTGCGCCCCAGGGCAGCTGTAGCTACGATGTAGCTTGTCACCACCAGGGTGTGAATGGGTGAATGACTGAATTTGTTGTAAAGCACTTTGGGGGGTTCTAGGACTCTGGAAGGCGATATATCAAATACAGTCCATTTATATAATATACTTGTTATATAGGCTAATTACATAAAAAATAGCTTGTTACATAGTTGTTATAAGCCAATCAATAGTCAGTTACAAATGACATAGCTTTATTTTTTCATATATTGAAATTTTCAAAATTTCATGCAAGAGTTATTTTATGAATCTCCACATTACCATAATTTTTCATTGCATAATTTAATCAGAAATAAAAAAAAATTACTCATTTAAAATTAGGTGTCTCTCACAGTCTCAATCCTCTCTCTTATGAAAACAGAACATAAATAAATTAAAGTGGCGCAAATGCACATGTGAGTTTCTGTAGAGGATCACAGTAAAGGGCGACAGTTTATCCACACAGATCACAGAGTTTGTAAAGCAATATTTAAATGTCTCCAATATATTTTAAAAAGTTCTAAACAACAGCTGGTGTTTGTGAATGCTGTCGTTGGTTATGGAGCAACTCCCACTGCAAACAGATGAGTTACACACAACCAGGATCCACAAACACTAGATGGTAATATCAAACTTACACACCCAACAATGTTTATGAATGGCTTTTTAAAAAAGTGTTACTGAAGTTGTGGTTTTGAAGGAAACTATTCAATGTTCTGAACTGCATTTCCTACAAAACTATGAAAAAAATTAAATAATAGCAGCAGTAAAATCAGAAGATAACCTCGTGTCATTCCACTGCTAGTTTTACTTAATAATGTTAAAGGTGTATGTGAGAATTATTTCCTAAATTTAGTAGATTAAAAGTTAAAAATAAGAGATTTTTTCATTAGTTGTGGGTCTCCTTGAGCAAACCTCCAGTTCCTAAATGGAAGTGGTTCTTTCCTCTGGCCTGAGAGAAGAGCAGAGCTGGTGCTTTCTGATATAAAACATGGCAACAATAGAGATCAGGAGCTGATTTTGGACAGCTATTCCAACACCGATCAATAAAAAATGCCAACTTTGGTCTTGGCAGATGAGCCGTTAACAGACACAAACCCTATTTCTCCAAACAGAGGCCTTTCAGGAAGCTATCAGTGGATAAAACATTAAATATTTATAACTTTAACACAGAAACACTTAAAAATGTCCCTTTAAACTACATTTGGTTGGGTGTAAAACACAAAGGCAGTGCTGGTGTCTGGGTAATTTATTTTTTTCTGGAAGATAATCAGCCATGCAGGGAGATTTGATTTCCAGCGCTGATTATTTTGTGGTTTAGTGCTGACAGAGCAGAAAGGAGAGAAGCAGCAATCTGCTTTAATGTGTGGAAGTTCAGGGTGAACGGTGGGGCAATAATGGCTCCTCGATGCTTAAGATACAAACCGCTTTATTTTACATCACCTCTCTAAATCTGTCTGAACACCTTTGCTACCAGCCACATTTTAAAGCCTTAAAAGAACAATAAACCTCAAAGAGAAATTTGTTTTTTTAAGAGCGAATGAGAAAATGATTCATGCAGCAATAAAACTATCTTCACACATGACTTCTAATCATTTCCTCTGTGTTGCCAGAGCGAGTCAGATTGGGACAAAAACAAAGAGTTGGGAATTAAAAAATGAAACCAGCAGCCTCACTGGTGATGACTCATCGCAGTGACATCATCAAACCATCAGCTCTGACTGAACCAACCACAGCGTGTCTGGATTCTGACTCACGGATATAAACAGACTGATGATGAGTTTGAGGAGTGATCGGAGGGCAAATAAAGGACAGTGGCAGCAGCTACTGAAGGCCTGTCTGGCTGCGGGGATGAATTATTATTATTATGTTGGTGTGTAACGTGTTTATTAAAGGGGACCTAGAATATAAACCAACATTTTCCTTGTTGTTGTTGCATAAGACAGCTTGGGTGGTCAACAGTAGCATGCCAAAAAGTCAAAGCCGTGTTTGACCTACTTTTTATGTAAATTAGAAAGTTGAAAAAGGCGAGAAAAAACCTCCTGTTCTGAGAAAGCCTTCATTAACACGTCATAAGGAGGAGCCACGCCTCCTCAAACCTGCATGTGTCTGAGGCCTTCTGGGGAAACCAACCAATCAGCATGTCCTGGCTGAGTGGGAGGGGCAAACAGCTCATTTCACTGAAGGCCTGAGTAAGGGGGTTTAGAATGGCCTGTATCAGGGCTCCTGGGACAGATGAAAGCCAAAAAAAATGTTCTTATGCTTTTTGGAGGCTCAAAGCTCTGTTTTAGATTGTTGATTAACTGCATTCTAGGACACCTTTAACCAACCATTAGTTAAGATGCAACGCTGAATTCTATGCAACTTTATTTTTCAATGAAAGAGAAAATAAACGTATAAAGTTACTATAAAGCTAAAAATGGGGGAAACACACATTTCTGATGATTAGTTAATGACGTGCATTTGATCACCTGGTGGCTACTCACCTACTGTATACCCAATCAAAACTTAAAGATGTACTCTGTTTTTTTTAAATAAATCTTCACTTGTGATTCCACATCTTTATTATACCCTGAAGCACCCTAACCCTAACCCACCCTAACCCTAAAAGAGTAAAAAATAATCATATATGTCCCGCGTATGCAAGCATAGGGACAACCTTTAACAATTCAAAGGTATTTTTAGAAGATTTAAGCTGCTTTTATCTGATTGACAGGTGAATTGTCTCCAGTTCTTGCAAAGATCACCATTGGAATAATTTTCTGCAGCAGATAAAAGCCAGTTTAACGGATTTTCTCCTTGATTCTACTTTAACCTGATGCAACATGTCTGATATAAACAGAGCACCGTGCAGGTGTAATACAGGAAACATTGCAAGAAACAAAATTGGATTAAAAATAGATTGTAGGTGTAGGTCGGTACAGAATCCATATTTAATTTTATTCTCGCTGTTTGTGCATCAATGCGCCCTCTGAAGAGCAGCAGCTGTTATAGATCACTGGTTTTCTCTCCACAGAGAGCAGAAAGCAGGAGGAGGAGAGGGAAGTCAGTGATGGAGTGGTGGGGCTGATGGGTAATTCAGCCAAATGCCCTTTCTCAGAAAAGCCAATTCTTTTAGGGCAAGTGGATTTATTCAGTCTCTGCTTCCTTCTGAGGTTATGAAGTGGAAGATTTTTGGTTTTTGTTGCTAAAAACGTAGGATGGGTGCTGACAACGTGGCACACTGACCGACTTGGAGGACTCGAGAGATCCAGAGGAGAGCGTATCCCGGCTGCTTCGGCTCTTGGAGCTGAGGTGAGGCGAGGACGACGGCGAGTCGTCAATGTACGGGAGGATGTCGTGGTGCCGTCGCTGCTCCTCCGCTCGGTCAGCATCGTAACCATATGATGGAGGAGTCCCGGTGAAATGACCATCTGTGAAAGAAGAGAAACAAGATGAGGGTGGTGTCAGTGATGTCTTTGCTGATTGATTTGATTTCAGTCTGTGGAATATGGCTAAAAACATTCAAATAATTATTTATACACACTCTTAACCACGTATAGAAACATAATTGTTGAATAATCACCCCATTTAATAGCAAATATCACCTTTTCAGGGCTGTAAATGACTCAAACAGGCTTGTTATAAAGCCTTCAGCATGGGGAGCTGTGTGCTACGTTTGCTGATTGGCTTCATGCTCTCAGAAGGTTGCCAGGTCTTGCCGAGGTAATTTCAAAAGCTAATTAATGCAGCTCAGGAAACTGGGGCACATGAAATGAATTCCTCTTGCATATTAGTTCATGCGTTCACATTAAAGCATAAACTTTGGAGAAGAAACAATTACAAAAAAAAAAGTCAGTTAACAACGGGTTCAAATGGCTTGAATGCAACGTCTCAAGGGAAATTTTAAGCAACCTGTGAAAATATCAGCTCTCTCAGCACAAAGTTCTTCCTCTCATGGTTGTGAATGCTGCTTTGTGCCATGTGCAAAGACAAACCCAGAGAGCTCAAATCAAACAAACTATAAATGAACCAGGAAAGTCTTGTTTTAATGAGTTACGCTCAATGAAGTCATGGGTTTCACGCTGGAAGTTATGGTTTCCTCTAAACGGGTTCTCCTGCAGAACAAAGCGAGTACAGTCAGCAGTTCAGGGAATGTTTGGTGCGTAACAACTGAAGGGAAGACGTCGTAAATCTCTGACGATCTCTGAAAGGCTTTTACTTATTTCCTCCAACTCCTACGAGTCAAAGGAGCTGCAGTTGTTTGCGAGCCAGATGCACTTTCTCTGTGCTGACTCAGACTGGAGACATAAAACAGCCACTGTCCACAATCCCAGACACGTCCACCCAGACTCCTCCTCATGTCCCCATTAATATTAACATTATTCAGCTTAATGAAGGCTCCAAATAACAGCCGAAAAGAAATAAAGTCATACCAGAATAAATCAGTCTAGTGTCTGTTTGACATTCAGCCCAGTCACTTTATTGCCTGGGTGGGTGCTGCCCGCTGAGCCTGCTTCGACCAAAACCATCCTGCCAGGACCAACATAGAGACGCTGTGTGTGGCACACAGCCTCCTCCCACAACGCCAAACCAAACCGAGCAGGGCAGTCCTCACTGATTCATGGCTCGTCTAAAAATACAGGGTGTGGATGTGAAAATAAACAGCAACACCAAGAGGGAAATGAGTGAGGATAGTCCAGCCTGTTTGTTCTGACCCCACCTCTGAGTGTCTGTGTTAGCAGTGATGTGTGCTGGTGTGATGTGTGGAATGTTGTTTTGTGCCCACAGACCCAGAAATACTGAACAAAACAAATGTTTTAGACTTTAACCTCTTTCTGGGTCAAATGAGGCCCAATCACACTTAAAACTGCAATCATGAATAATAGTAAAGAGAAGTCTGGCCTGGTTATCTGATCTTCAGCAGTGAAGCAAGAGAATCAAGAATGTTTTACTTATACAGTAAAAAATTTCACCAAAAACACCTCTAGCAGCTTTCAATGAGGAAGGACAGATTTCAAGTATTTAATTGGGTCACCCATAGCCTGTGGGTGTCTGTCTGACTGCAAGCTGGTCCAAAAATGATGCCTAACACAGAAATGATCACTTTTTTTCTTTAGATTTCCTTTTTTTATGTACCTGTGAAACTTGCTAAATTATAATATGGTGCAAAACTTAATTCATTTCAGTAAATTTAACTTAAAAGGTGAAACTAATCTATGAGATTCCATGCAAAGCCAGAAATTTCAGCCTTTATTTGTTATAACTGTGATGATTATGTCTTACAGCTGATGAAAACCCCACATTAATAATCTCAGACAATTAGAATATTGTGAAAAGGTTCAATATTCTAGACTCAAAGTGTCACACTCTAATCAGCTAATGAATCCAGAACACCTGCAAAGGGTTCCTGAGCCTTTAGATGGTCTCTCAGTCTAAGCTGTATTACTAAATGAATGGACTTTTGCACCGACCACCACCAGCAGGCAAGGCTGCTTGCTGGTGGTGGTCGGTGGCGCCAGTGCTCAGCAGCCTCGCCTCCGTCAGTGCGCCCCAGGGCAGCTGTAGCTACGATGTAGCTCATCACCACCAGAGTGTGAATGTGTGTGTGAATGGGTGGATGACTGATTGTGCTGTGAAGTGCCTTGGGGGGTTGTAGAACCCTAAGAAAGCGCTATACAAATACAGGTTATTTACCATATTTTAATTTTTCCAGTTTCACCTGTAATTACTAATCTTTTTGTGAACTTTTCACTCCTTTTATCTTGAGTCCCCACTTACCCTATTTATTCTCATGACCTCTGACCTGCTCCACTGACCTCCCTCTCTTATACTATAGAAAGAAAATCCTCCACATACACCCAAAAAATCTGCAGGTGATTGTTACTGGCCAATATCTAGCATGATCAGCTAATCTCCACCTCATTTTATTATTATTATTTTTGGGGTCAGTGAATGCACTATTGCTAAGCATCAAAAATAAAAATCGTACATTTTCATGAACTCATCATTGCTAATTCACACAAGCAATAAATGATTTGCCAAGTGGAGCTTTTTCATTCCAGATTCCCAGTTTCTGAGTTGATAAAAAATGTAGATTTAAAAAACGTTCTATAAGTTTTAATTCTCTGAGATTAACTGGAATCAGCTAAAAATGCAGATCAGAGCTGATCAAGAGTTAGAAATCAGTATTGGCTCAGAATCAGTGTATTCTGGGGAAAAACACACATATTTATATGCCTTAGAAACATGGAAATTGTAAACCAAATAAATAAAATCATGATTTGAATTGTAGAAGTGAAACACTTCTGTCACGTTTACATGGAAACCGTGTTTGGGAGGTCACTTTCCTGCTGCAGGTGGGAAAATATTGTTTTTAAAAATCACTGGAATACCATGGAAAACACACGGATCTTCTGATAACAATGTGAGGTGACGGGTGTAATGTGAGGATTTTGATATGTTGTAACAGATACTATACATAAGAGGATCTCTATGAGCAAAGTTGTCATTTTAGTTGAATTTTTAACTGTTGTATTTTTGTACATGAGATTCCTTTGACACATAAATGCAACGATAAAGGTGCTCTGAAAGATAAAATAACATGAAAGCTGGATTTATTCTCGGGGTCCAAAAGTGAAAATCCAATTTTGTTATTTTATGTTTTCATTCTTTCATAGTTAGCAGCAGGTTGTTTGAAGATTTGTTCATTACTAGCAACGGTAACTTGAGAGCCTCAATTAAAAATATACATTAGTCAGCTGTTTGGAATTGTTTTGTGGAAAAGTTACACAATAAAATAATCCTTTAATAACAACCAGAAATTTCCTTTTTGTTTTACAAAAGACTGTTCTAGTCATAATCTTAAAGGTGTGGTTCACTCATTTAATCAATACATTTGCAGTGGTCTCTGGTAGAAATGAAGGCCTTGCAAGCTGTACTCGAGGCAAAAAAAGCCCAGGAACGCTTGGATCAGCACGGACAAGTCTTGTAGTGCAGAGAGTGGCAGAACACGGCAGGTTTTGGAGTCTTATTTTCTGATATTTAGACATCTCGCTTTGGATTGGATACCAGCAACACGAGTCTACCTCTGACTTGCAACGGTGATGTTTTATCTCCACAAACAACACAAGCCTGGAGGAGTTCTGCTGTGTGGTGGAGTTGCTAATGCTAACGTTAGCTTCTACTAGTCGGGACGTTCTCTGCTGTTTCCTGGACGCTAAACCAACAACAGCCTTCCCCGTCGTGAGTCAAGATGGGTGAGTCCATCAATGTTAAGTGACAGTGTGACGTAGATCTGTCAGGATTTTAAAATCCAATTTTCTATCAGAAGCTAATGCAGGAGATAGGTGTAGGAGACTATTTTCATGTTCAGCCTGCATGAAAACCTCAGAGTGACCCATTATAACCAGAAATAATAATTAAAAAAATGTTTTTTCAGTGAACTACACCTTTAATAAAACAATTATATAGTTGCTGAAAACATTTCTACCAGATTACAGTAATAACAAAATATAATTGGCAATTGTGTCCTCGTGTATTTAGATGTTCCTAAAGGAGACAGAAGACGTAATTCAATGGTGCAAAAGTTTGAGGAACGTACCAATCCTGTTAAAGAGGTTTAAGAAACGTGGTGTGTAGCAGACATGAGATGTTTGGTTTTAAAGAGTGAAAAAAAAGTGATTATAAGAAAATGATTTAGATATTGAGTATTAAATGTTTTCTTCCTCAGTCAGTCCTGAAAAAACAAAAAAAAATCAACAAACAAATGTCAATGTGAGCATTAGACAAATGCAGCTCATTAGCAGGATTGATTTACAGTTTAGCCTCTCCATTTACAACAACTAGTGGGTCCAACTAGCAGGTGGTTTTCACCGTTTCATCCTCTTTACTTAACGCTGCTTTTGTTTTCATCTGCTGGTTATTTTCTTCTTCTGCACTCATCTTCTCACTTTCCCCGCCTCAGCCATGTTTACGGCATCCTGATAAACTATTACAGTGCAACCATTGATTCCCAGACACAATGAGCTCAAAGCCTTGTTTAACCGAGGCCAACAGAACAAGAGAACAAAGCTCTGCGTGGTGTGAGAGGAAAAGGTGTGGTGTAAAACGAGAAAGCATCAAAAAAGAGAACGCAACACACGGAGCCATGAAATTAAAGAGAGAAGGGGAGCGACTCTCTACGGAGGCATGAGATATCCTCGATAGAGAGCTCCTGTTCCCTCCCCCATCAGACTTTCTCCCTCAGCGTGTCAGTCATAAATCTGCCCCGTCTGCCGATGCCTCCATTGAACCTGCAGAAAAGGCCCGACGTTAAAACCCAGAACAATCTTTCTTCATCCTGTTTTCTGACGATCACGAGGAGGTATGGTGTGTTTTAATGCCTCCCCCAGCCCAAATCTGATTCTGAGTGCTAATAGGGCACAGTGGATTCGGGAGCACCAAGCTTATTAAAGAGGCCAGGTCTGGATCCCAGAGATAAATCAGATGGATCCCTGTACACTGCATAAAGTCTCATTACAGCTTAATAGACGTAGGGTATACATGCATGTATTGTAAAAGCACTGTGGTGGGGTGAAAACAGAAAGGCTACCTCATTCCCCGTGTTCCTTCATCCCTTCAGTTTCCAATTTAGAGATAATTTAGCACAGAGGAGAGGGGGTTGAGACACAAGTGAAAGCTGCTGAAATGAAAGAAAAGCTTTAGCTACAGTCTGGCTGCAGGGGAAAGACTCGGGACTGAATGTAGCTTTTTTTTTACCCTGTAATCCTTCCACATCTGCAGAACCATTTAATGTGATAAATATCATTATCGTTAGATGGCAGACACAATGTCAGAAATTGCACCATTTCTAAAAATCCTGAATATTCATGATTTTCGAGATCAAACTGGAATAAATCTTAACAAGGATATCTGTCAGGGAAAGAGTCAAATCTTAACATTTAATGTGTTGCATTATGAATTAGGCTGTTTATGCAGCTCGTGTATTGTGTGCTGGCATGTTTAGTGTCACTGTTCAGTATAAAAATAGCAAAAGATATGCAGAAATGGGGAGAATCTTGACTGAAAATATCATGTGTGTTGTACTAAATTTTAAAAAACAAAATTTTCCTTTTCAAGAAAAGGCTCATCTGAATTCAGCCCAATATCATTTTTACTGATGTTCTTAAGTGTGTGTGTGTGTGTGTGTGTGGGAGTTGGGTTGGGGGGTATGACTGTGCCAATGTTTTTAAATTGGTGTGGGAGGGATGGGGTTATATATAATGAGGGTTATATAGGGTCATTTTAATCTGTAAAGCACTTTGAGTTGGATTCTTTGTAGGAGAAGCACTTTATAAATAAAGTTTGATTGATTGAAACAAATGCAAATCCAAAGCAATGTTATCCTGACAGTAATATAAGGTTTAACATTCTTGTGGAAAAGGCAGAGAATCTACAGAAAAGCAAAGATACACCCATAATACAAAAAACAGATCACAGGGCAGCAACTTAGGCATCTAAACCTGATAAATATGACATGCGTGTTGCTACCAGGACTGGTCTGAGTTTGTCAAAAAGTGCTGATTTACTGAGATTTTGTCTCACAGCCATCTCTAGGGTTTACAGAATGGTACAAATAATTCTAGTGAGTGACAGCTGTGTGGATAAAAAATGCCTCATTGATGTTAGAGGTCAGACGAGAATGGGCATACTGGTTTTAAAGGCAACAGTAGCTCAAATAACCAGCCATTACAACAAGGTCTACAGAACATCATGGATGTGCAGACGATTCATCTGCAGCAACTGTGTGATGCTATTATGTGAATGTGGACCAGAAGGTCTGAGGGAGGCAGTTCTGATGGGAAAATGGTTTAGCTAATGAAATGGCTGGTGAGTGTAAGTCAAATTCTTTGGGTTTTAAAAGTCAACTTTACTCATATTTTTAATACATTTGCAGTGGTCTCTAGTAGGAATGAATGCCTTGTAAGTCGTACTCTGGGGAAAAAAAGCTCCGGTGCGCCTGTTTGGGGTTTTAGAAGTCAGCTGGAGGAGAAAGTAGCTTCAGACGACAGGATTTGGAGTTTTATTTCCTGATATTTGGACATCTCGCCTCAGATTGGATAACAGCAACGTGGCTCTACCACTGACTGCAGGAGATAGGTGTAGGAGACTATTTTCACATTCAGCCTGCATGAAAAACTCAGAGTGACTGATCATTTTCAAAAATAATGAGTACCTGCTCTTTAATTATGTGAAACTAGTCAAATTAGAAGATGAGACACGGTTAGCTTTACTTATTGCAGGAAAAAAAAATACATGAAAAACAAAAACAATCATCTTACAATCAATCAATAAAACCAGTCAAAGTTGACAGAATCCATGCGCTTTGCTAGAATCCCTCAGCGATGTGTGTTTTGTACGTTTCATCTTGCTGCTGCAGTCTGCAGCTCTCTATCGGCACTTCCTTTCATCAGAAATGACTTTTCTTCAAGTGGAGCGCCCTCCTGCCTCTGTAGACAGATGCTCAGTAAAAGCACCCTCTGCTCTTATCCTCCCAGACAAACCTTTGATTTTAGAAGAGCGTACCATGTCTCTTCCACCAACTGCTAAACTCATTAGGAAAAGGACTCATTATCCCAACCCCCCCAAAGCATTATCCGGAAAATAAGAGTTTAAATTGCTGCAAAATCACACAGACACTCAGATTATTAATGCAGCAGGCTAAATCGTTAGCTTCACTCACCAATATGGATGGTGCTCATTAGGAAGCAGTTTTTACAAGGAGAGGATATCCAGAGAAAAATGTAGCTCTAAGATATGAGACCTCAACTCATCATAAGGTAGAGACATTTAGGAAGAATTCACCAACATTGATCTATCATCATTTATTTGTTTACATCTCTTCTTTTTTAGTTCTCCTGACCATCCATTCTTGGCGTATGTTGTGTTTTTGGGGTTCCTCTGCTCTTACTCCATTTCCTATCCAGCTTGGCCTTTGCAGGAGTCTGAGATCTCACCACAGCGGTAAATCCTGGGGACAGGCCTCAGCCCTCGGACACGCTCTTTAATGCATTATGAGAACCGCAATGATTGTGCGTGTTTCTGTGTGGGCGGAGAGCAAACTCATTAATTTATCTCCAATGAAGCTGCCACTTGAATCTCCACGGTTTTCTGGAACGATCTCGGCAGCCCATCATTAGTAATGTGTGGGATTTAAATGCTTTAATTTGTCTGACAGAAATGCAACTTTTTAAAAAAAGTTTCTGAATAAGCTGGGAAACGTGGGCTAGACGTCTAAATAAACTCTCATGGTTGAAAACATGAACGTATTTTTGTGTAGCTGCAGGACAAGACCACTAGATTAATTTCAACATGTAGTAAAGATAAAAATAAATAATCGTGTCTGGATTTGTGGGGGGGTGCACCCCAGAATTCCCCCAAATTTCCTGCAAAGTGTTTCTTGTTGGGATCCATTCTTATTTTGAGCTTTGCAGCTGAGTGTGTAACCAGCATGAGGAGGAGGAGCCTATGTGGATGCGTGTGGATCTTCCACATGCTACTGAGGCAGTTGATGGTTTAATAGGAATAAAGTGTAAAAACAAAAAATATGTTTTTCTTTCTGTTACTATGGGACAGTTCAACTATCTGATCCAGCTAGCTACTCAAAACAAGAATAAACATCAACAACGGAACATTGCAGGGTACTTGGCAGATTTTGGGGTTGCTACAAAAACATTTAGCTTTGTTTGTCATGCACAATCATCTAAACATGTCCTAGCAAAGGTGACTAATAAGATTCTCCAATGATATAAGATTTATTTTCATGAAGCATTGTTACAAAATAGAACTGGTCAACAAAACACTAATTTCTTTACTTTTTGAGTGAAACTTATTGAGTTTCTAGAATTTCTATGTTCTTAAGTCAGACGTATAGAACTTGTTAACACGGGGGCCATAACTGCCATGTTAAATCACCTTGCATGTAGAAACGCTTTTGCCTCAAATGAGTAAAATCCTGAACACTAAAAACATTACATCTGCTGGAGAGACAAAATTCCACTGTTTTAGAAATGTGGTTGGGGGCTGCACAAAATCATTCTGAGGGCCGCAAATGGAACCCGAGCCATACTTTGCACATGTCTGCTCTAAGTCATATACAGAATTACCTGAGATGCCCTCTGACATTAGAACACTTGGAAATTTGGATGTTTCCCCCCAGCCCTGACAGCAAAATCCAATGGCATGCGACTAAAACATAATGATGACTGCATTTTTACATTTCTGACAGCTCGTCCCCCTCACACTCATTACTGTACCTTATTGGTGAAAATGTTGTGACAATTACTGAATGCAAAAGGTGCAAAGAAAATATGCTGTTATTGGGAAACAAGTAACACTTAGCAGACTGGTTTACCCACTTACAGCTGGAACAAGATTAAATTGCTTGCAACACCAATCCAAGTCCCAACTCCTGAAGTAATTGGGAAGCAGCACCAGTTGCTAAGTCTGTAATATTTTTAAAAGATTCTGTGTAAGATTTTTGAAATTTGTCCCTCTGAATTGCACATGCATAGCCTGACAAGTCATCATATATGTGTAAATGTATAGTCTGGCCATGACCCATTGGAACAGAATCTAGGGTCGTCTTTCAAACTGTCTTTGCATGCAATTAGACAGTGCTAGGACCAATTGGAGCAACAAACAACATGACGTATTCATCGCTATGGCAATCAGTACACGGGGCAGTCTGCCATACACAGATGATGATGAAGAAGAAGCAAATACATCCTTTTTTTAAATAAATGACTTAAGTATCTCTTTGTGCCCAAGTCTCAAAGAAAAGCTCAAGTCTAAATAGTCCAAAGTTGACCTCAACGCCATTCAAACAAACACCTTTCCTGATCCGACTCCATCTTTGTAGTTTTTATCTGTCTTAGCTCTGGTGCTAAGCCTGCCCAACTGTGGCAGAAAAAGTCATAGATTTTCATCACACTGTAAATTTACTGTGATTGGTTAGACACAGAACTGGTCAGGCCAATGGTCGACCTGCTGAGGCTACAGTAGACCGACCTGCAGAGCAAAATCTTTCTTTACGGCTACGGTTTGTCTTCATTTCTAGGATAGCACATGCATGCTGACCGTGAAAATGTTCTTCAACCCCTATCGCTTGTATTAGCCGCAGAAATAGATGGGTAAATGATCGGGTCAGAAAAAGTCAGTCTCTTCTTTATTCCACATAAAATGACTCACAAGGTACTCATTCATACTAGAGACCACAGCTTTCACACATTTGTAGATTAAAATGAAGCACAAACTAGAGCTAAAGTGAATGGAAACATGACATATTGATTTCCATGGACAGAAATCATGCATGCTCGATAAAACATGGAATATAGAGTTTAGACAATATTTCCTGCTAAATGAAATGTGTTTGATTATGTAAATATGTCTGCTGCTGGAAGCTGGACGCATTAGTCGCTGAACTGAAAGGTCAGAGGTCAACACTCTGGACTGGTGAGGATAAAAGTCAAACGGGCTCTGTGGAGCTAAAACCTTCTGACCATCATTTTAATCAATACACATATTAATTTAAAACCATTCTTATGAACACAGGAAAGAACTGAATGCAGTCTTAGCAAACAGCTAACAGCTGATTAGCATGCAGCGGGGTTTTAGGAGGCTTTGTTGGTTGGTTGATCGTGTTCCTGCTGGTGCGTCGACATAATTCCAGACTTATTTACAGATGGAGGTTTCAGTCCTAACCTTTGAATGCATTTTCTTTTCTAAAGGTCATCACTCTATTGATCGCAACTCAGAAGCTTTTATTGGGTAACAAATTAACATTCAGTTGAATGTAAGGCTTGTTTAAACCATTACAGAAACTGAAAATTAAAATATGTATTGTAGAAGGTGAAATAACTTTATTTATGCAAAACAGCTGTGACACAATAATATTAATCATTCATTTCTGAGTCTGGTTGAGTGTTTGATCCGTATCAGGTTAAAGGTTGCAAAATTGGCAGATGCATATTGAAATACTTAGTTAAAATAATTATCAATGTAATACTTTAATACCTTTACTCAAACAAGGCAACACCGTGAGTATTATTTCCACTGTGGTGGTTCTGCTGGAGCTCTGTGTAATGTGCACTTGCCAGGGTTTTTCATTAGAGCGGGATTATGGTATGTGCTGTTTATGTGATACGAGGTGAAAGAGGCCTTCGTAATGGAAATTTGATCAGAAAGCACAGCAGATTCCAGCCAGCAGCTTCAGGCTCAATCCATAAACTTGTTGAATTTCTAAATGTAAAGCAAAAATCTATTAACTGGCAATGTGTTAGGGACACCCTGGAGATCCAGTTTTACAAGTGGAGTAGTGCCATCTGCACATCTATAAAGTGTTTGGCTCAAATGTGTCTCCAGACATGTGAGCAATAATTTATTTTCTGGGATTGTCAATATTTAGAGTGTGTGTCCCAGGCATTATTTTATCCCTGATCACATCACCCTGGCTTCAACCCCTAGAGTCCTGTAATGTAGGTAATATAACCCTCCTGCTGCTGAGATTGTCTCTATGGAACCAAAAGACAAACAACTGCACTTCTGCCTTCAGTTACTGTCAGACGTCCAATAAAACTACCTACCAGGCTACTAGTCATTATGTTGGGATGATTTGGTATGAAAAACTGCAACAGCGTTTTTAAAAAGTGAACTCCTACAAACAGAGCAGCTTTAGTGGCTCTTCCAGCTGCTGTAGTGTATAAATAACGTTGACATTCCAACTAATTGAATTGTTTGAACTGTTTTATATTATAATTAGTAATCCCTCACTCTCTTGCACCTGCTTTATAATAAATTATAAATAATGGGTGAATATTAGCGTGCAGGGTGAAAATATCACACACCTAGTATTAAGTCAGTTGTGTTTTTGTGAGCATAAATGTCACTGCACCTTTTCTCAAACACTATGGGAGTTTTTGCCATTATTTTTAAAGGTGTGGTTCACTCGTTTAATCAATACAGGTTTTGGAGTCTATTTCCTGATATTGGGACATTTCGCCTATGATTGGCTAACAGCAACGCAACTCTTCCACTGCCTCCGTTCACTCAGCAACAGTGATGTTTAATGCTCACAAATAATACAAGCCATGTTATGGAGATGCTAATGCTAATGGTTAGCTTCTCCTAGCCGAGATGCACTCTGCTCTGTGTGTGTGTGTGTCTGTGTGTGTGTGTGTGTGGCTGCTCTGTCTTCTCAATCCCCAGTGAGTCGTAGCGGATGGCTGCTCATACTGAGCCAGCATCCTCTGGAGGTTTCTTCCTGTTAAAAGGGAGTTTTCCTCTCCACTGTCGCTACATGCTTGCTTAGTATGAGGATTGTTGTAAACTCACTGACGCTAGTCAGTGACTTGATGCAATCTGCTGGGTTCCTTATAAAGGAAACTTTTTACTGATTGGCTTAATGAACTGAACTGTATTGGAATGTTTACTTTGTGAAGTGCCTTGAGACGACTCTTGTGATTTGGTGCTATATAAATAAACTGAGCTGAATTGAATTATTATACATTTTAACCTCATCTTTAATCTAAAATGATGAACAGTAAGAAAATGTTACCAGTACCAAAATCTATGTTTCATCCTCATGCCATTGATTAGGCTTTCTGCAATTTTTCTGGTTTCAATATTATAAAAACAGAAGTATGTGAACGATGAAAGATGGATAAACGCTTGAGTACAATATAGGGTCGGCTTTTATCATCAAACTGAACTAAAAGTGGAGTATTGCTCGTCTTTAGAAACCAAAGAACTCAGTACCAATGAAAAAATTCATCAGAACAAATAATAAACAAATGAATAAACAAAAATAAAACTGCCTCCCTTCTGTTTAACTTCACACTGTCTCGCGTCCCTGAGGCCCTGGCTCAAACACAGCCGCCTGCAGCGGCGCTTATCATCAGCAAACAGCAGAACGAGCACAAAGGGCTGGAGTCTGCCTAATCTCTGGTCAAACACAAACCGCAGCATCAATGCTGCTTAGGGCAATAAACTGCTGCTTTGTGCCGGGCATGTTTGAGGGACACGCATTAGGACATTTGCTAAACGGACCGGAGAAATTTGCCAAAGCACGTCTCTGGGGTAACTGTCACCAGGGTTACCAAAACTAACAGGAAGACTATTTCATCTCAGATGAGATCACCTGTCAAGATGCAGAAGTGACTTTTTTTTCTGCTGCCTAAACCAATAACCAGAACGTGGTCGGTGTTATCCTTCTGTGATTTCTAGACTGTGTCTGACTACTACGGTGATTCACAAGCTCGGCCAGCTGCTTTCACAACAGAGAGAAGGAGTACATAAATAGTAAAATTAGCTGTCAACATCCATTCAGAGTATTTCTCACTCCATCTGGTTGCCATGGAATTTCTGTGGCCGGTATCAGTGCTGTTCTAATCTTCTCCTCCTCCCCCATACTCTCCTCCATCTCTTTATGCTGGCAACAGGCCAGTCTGAGTGTCTGCCAGTTTCAAACATCCCAGCATCAATTACCTGAATCTCACTCATATATTCCCACAATTACTCAAACACACACATGCACACGCCTGACATAAACGCTTCGCCCCCATATACAATACTCCATCACATATGCTCCAAGAGACAGAAAAACATACATTATCACACAACCTACGGCCAACTCTCAAACACTGTACTAAAATGTGAGCTCGCGAGCATATTTTCAACAAATGAGGACAGAGAATAATTAGGGGGATGAAAGACACAGCCAACACAGACAGCCATTTCAATTATCTCTGCTCCTCTGGCCGTCTGGCTGCTGCTGTCTCTTGAGGTAGTTGGCTCAGCTCGCCAAAGCCAAATAAATCAGGAGAGATTATTATTACCACCTTCCAAAACTTCAAAAACACTCAGCTGATGCGTTCTAAAAGATACCTGTGATGCTAGGACTAACAATGGCAGGAAGCCAACCCAACTATGTGGAATTATTACAGCGGTGTTTGACTGAAGGAACCCACTCATCCTCACTGGTTTATCCCGGTCCAGTCACCTTGACAACAGGACCAAGCACAGAGATGCAGGAAACACTCAGTACACAAGTGTGTGTGTGTGAGATATTTTTATACAGCTTCCCGCTGGAAATGAAAGCAAGCATGCTGTTATCAAAACAACTCAATGTCCCAGCAGCAGTTAACACCTACACATCAGTTCAAGCTAGCATCACAAACACAATACGTTTAGAACATGGAAACAAAAACAACATGCATTAAAAATGAGTGCATTTTCTTTGGTGCCGTATTCAAGACATTTGTTTGTGTTTGATGGAAAAACTACCAGAATGCATCATAATGGTTAGGTGTCATATGAATAAACACCATGAGGACTGGATTTCAGGTGATGGTGGTAGGCTGGTGGTTTGGGTTGCGAGAATGGAACTAATATGGGATAAGATATCAACCAAAAAAATCAGTCTCACACAAAATATACCTGAATGAAGCAAACAAAACGATAATTTCAGAAGCAAAAGTATGAATTTCAGCAAAGAAAGCCATGTTATTGACTGAGGTTTTAACCACTTAATTGTTTTTTTTTCTTCTCATTTCTACAAAATATGTATAGCTATACTATGTTAGAACATTGCTAAAAGGCATGAAAAAAAGCTAGCTTGTTTTGTAGATTTGCCATAGAAGCTTTAACTATTCATATTTTATTTCTTTCATACACCTTTTTGTTTTTCACTTAATTCTAAATTACAGTGATAGGTAATATAACGTTAATTATATCTCATAACCAAACAGATATAAGCAAAAGCAAAAATCTAGAACATAAGCAAAATCTAAGTGCAGCAAAAATAAACATTTTATATAAATTTTTACTTATGAAGTAGTTTATTTTGTTTTTAGAGTGAGCTTGCTTTTGAAATCCACACTTTGACTGAAATGTTCTTTTTGGTTGCTTTCTTTGGGTATATTTAGTGTGAGACTGAATTTTTTGGTTGAGCATTTTGGCACAAATGTTATCCCATAAACTAATATCACCTGTGTCCATGTCACAGACATTAAACACACATATTAAACACAGATCATTTGTTGCACCTCTTCACTGGAGTTTACCCACTTACACAAGCATGGACAGCTGAGTCGCAACCTTCAACACTCTAGAATTAATATCAGGCCCAAAAAAGCTACTAAATGTGCTTTTACATGGGAAAAAATATTAGTTCAAATAGTCCAAAGTGAGCCACTCTAAGGCAGAAATGTGCCTCATTTATTTTTTTAATCAAATGTAGCTAAAATATTTGGTTGGGAATTATTTTTCAGTTGAAGATCTCAAAAAATTTGAACAGTTTGAGAGACAACCGTAGATCCCACCCCATGACTGAAAGCTGCCAATGGGCTGTGGCCAGACTATATATTATCATATATAGGATGTTTTGCCTGTCTGCTGTAATAATGTTTCTTGTCTCTCCTTTAGACCAAAGTCATGCACTCATCCCCCAGCAGTGCTATAGAAAAAAAGGTTTTTTCTTGTTAAACCAATCATTAAGAGCTAGGTGAATATTTAGCCACTTATCTGCACCAAATGCTCTTTACTGCACTACTGCTGGTAACTTTTAAATAAACTGTGCTGGAATCAGTTAGTAGGCTATATAATGAATGCGATGGTGCAAATGGAGCACACTCTTTGGTGGAACAATATCCTAAAACACGCTCAAAGTTACAGATGCTAGAAAAAGAAAGAAAAAACAGGAACATCTTTCCATCAATCCATCTTTTTAGCCACACAAAGACTTGTCATGCTGAGATAAATCAAAAGCAGATTTTTTCAGCCACAATTGAAGATCAGAAAATGCAGAACTCTGGGAATAACAACTAGAGCGTACAATAGTACTCGTCATCCATCAAATACACCAAAGAACACAACTTTAGGTAGAAGAGTGTCAGCCAAATACAAACAAGGATTAACAGAACGTTAGCATGAGGGAAGAGAGATGAGCAGACAGGGGCCTCTCACATCCGTGAACTATTTACTGAGATTGTGGGGGAGAATTCATTTTTCTCTGCTGGCGCCTCGGGGGAGGAATGATATATCCAATTTGGGTTAAAAGAGACCTTTTAGAAAACGGAAACACGACGGTACGCCAAGATTGGTTTGCTGAGCCACATCAAAGTAACAGTTAATTATTTATTAAAAAGAAACCAAATTCATTTTTAGTTTAAAGCTTTTTCTAGATGTTTAAATTTCACGTCTGACTTTAATAACTCACTGTTTACATTTTCAATTCCATCTTTTTTATTTTCTACCTTAAAGCTTCCTACTAATCACTCTGTTGCCCTCCTATCGCCCTTTTTCTCTCCGAGGCAATGACTGATGATGAGGTGCCCGTTACGCGGCCTGCATGGGTAACATTAACCTGCTTATGTAACAAGACACTACAGGCAGGGGGAGATGGTGGCAGGTCGTACAGCCTCATGTGTATTCATGCTCGTACGCCCACAGGTGTCATTTCTCTTCAGGATGTTATAAAAGAGCATTAGTGTGTATACTCTCTAAAAACTCAATCCTCTATGAAAATTCAGAGCTAATGTTGGATTTACTTCTCTGCAGTGAACTAGTTTATGACGACCAATAACAACTTTGCTTTTTTGTGACTTAAATGTCTGCATGTTCAACAAAAACAGACCAACTACAGGAATAAATGCACTCATAATTATGTTTTAATTTTGTGAAACTGAATGGAAATATCAATCACTGCATCATCATAACTGAGAAGTCCAAAAGGTCCGTCTTACCAACTAGCATGTCTCTACAATAGACACGTTGGCTCGACCTTTCCTGTTTGGGCTACGTTTTTTTTTTCTTTGAGCCAAAAGGTTTGTCTGTCACCTTGCTCAGAGCGGAAGTGGTGTAGGGTTACCAGCTTGGCAGATTGTTCCCAAGATGTACTTTTTTGACATCCATCAGCACTTTTCCCCTTCTCACATGAGCAACTACTGCAAATAAATCTTGACTGAATTATAGGGATGGATCCTGATTCACCTTTAGCCCCTAACATGGATGCCTCAATTCTTTTTGTTTGGTAAAGGGTTGGAGAATTAGACTAACGATGGAATTCACAGTAAAATGCAAGAATGCTGAATTTGTTAGTATATTGATATAACAGTTTGCGTTTTGCATGTGAGCTGAGGCAAAGAGGTCCGCTGCAGGCATCCTGCATCTAAAACATTTAACACTAGTTCAGAACAGAACATCCAGACAACATCCATGATTTGCGAGAGCAAGATTTCAGTTCATTTTGTCAAAGCATGATTGGCTCTAACTGCATGAAAATATATGACAACCTGAATAATCAGTGGATCTGATCAAAACAGAGGAAGGGAGCTAATGTTAGCTTGACCTTGAGCTAACTCTTTCACATGCAAACACAAAATCTTAGACTTTCCTCTAAAAATGAACAAACAACAAGATAATTTTGGTGAAAAAATGTGATTAAATCATAAAACTTTGGGGTGAAAGAAAACAGATGTCATGGAGATCTAGTAATGTATTGTCCTTAAAGTAAAACTGTATTTATACAGCACCTTCTAAAGTCATAACCCCCCCCCAGGCTCTTTACAGCACAACCCATTCACACACTGTGTATGACATGTAATGCAGGCGTCTATCGGACCCTAAACACAGAGGATATACTCATATCACATCTGTTTGTGTAAAATTAAATCAGCTGATGATGCAAGGCCTCTTGCGGGGGGTGTTCCAATTTGTGGAGGCACATTTTAACATCTAATTCTCTAACTTAGAATTAAAGACCAAGGTTAAATCAAGGAAATTAAAAAAATCAAATTATTCTGAGACATCCAAACAAAAGCTGCTGAAGAGGTGAATCCTGGACATCTCAGAACAACCTCACTTTCAAACACATTGAAAAATTAAGAATTGGTGTTGTTTACTTTTTATGTTTTAGTTTCACTTTTTACACCTTAGCTGAGCACTGCACACCAGGAGGTGAATGTATCACAGAGAGCTGAAAGCACAGCAGGTTCTGGTACTCATTCAAACAAAGGCAGCCTTCCACAAGCGAGCGTGGGCGTCCTCGATCTCAAAACACAACCTCCTTTAGTGTGTGTGAGCGTGTGTGTGTGTAGTGTGTGTGAGCATGTGTGTGTATACAAAGTGACTGTGAGGGCACAGCAGGTGGGGGGTGGGGCAGCTGTGGGTAAAAATGCTGCACAGCAGCACTGCTTGGTCTCTCCACCACCGGGCAGATGTGCTGCAGTCCCACATGCTTATTACATACCAAGGACAGGGAACACACACACACACACGCACACACACACACACACACACACACACACACGCACACGCACATACACACACACACATCTCCATGCCTCAGCTAGCATGACATCATATGAAGCAGAGTGAACCACAAGGACAAACGAATGCCATCAATCCACACTGAGGTGTGTTCAGTTGCAGCCCGCACACACATCAGGCCAGATGTTCAGGCAGCTAGATGACATTTTTATTCTCATTGGCACATAGAGGCATTTATAACAATAAACTCTACATGACCTGAGAAAAGACAGCAGTAGCATACATATATATATATATATATATAGTGTATATATATATATATATATATATAAAATCTGTGTCTTCCCCCTACGAAGAATAAAGACTCTCATCACTTTGTAATATGAAGCCAAGTGCTCCTGTCTGTGTTGCAATAACATCCTCAATGTCCTCCTGTCCTCATCTTTAAATACTTCCTGAATAAAAACGTGCATTAGCTGCTATCATAAAATGAGTTAGGTTGAAAGAATTTTTTTAGTAGAAAGACAGGGCTTTACGATATGAATGTGCAGATGCAAGGCATTTTTTGATTTGTTCAGTCATAAAAAACCACACAGGGTTTTTATTTTTGGCAGAATTTCGACCCCGTTCATATCTGGACTCCACACCAAGAAGCAGTCTGGTCAACCTAGCTGAAACATCTTCTGGTTATCCAGCAAACACCAATTATTCACATTATGAGCCAGTCTGTCAGACTGCTGGCAAATTGTTGGAAGAATAAAACTGTAAAGACAAATATGCAAACTTTTAGTTTGAATAATATTGAAAAGTGTGAACGCGAGAATGTGAATAATGGAAAGCACGTTGAGTACCTAGGAAAAGGGCTATATAAATCTACTCCAGTATTATTATTATTATATCATCGACCCTGATCCCAACATGAAAATCCAAAAACCCAAATTGCAGAAACGTTTCTAAAGAAGAATCAGACAACAGTGACCAGATGAAGTACGTTGTCTGACTTCTATTTAGCAGAGAAGCTTTAGGGTGTTTTAAAACAGCTGTATTATTACAGAGCTGTTTCTTCAGAATGTGTGCAATTCTAAAATCCTCCAGGAGTAAATTTGACTTCAAAAATAAACATAGACTTATGAATTATTTTTTAGTTTTCACTTTAGTGATCAAAGAAGTTCTTCCTATTATTGCGCTGCATGTTAGCTACTGTATAAACCTGAATTTCTCATGTACCTTTGTTTTAAACATTTATGCGTGAACGCGCCACCGTTCCACTCACAAATAATAAAGTCATTAGGAGCTGTTACATTTGTGGGAACATACTTATACCAGGCGTGGAGTGCTCTTTGTATAATATAAACAGGACTAAAAAAATGGCTTCATGCTGCTCAACAACATAATCACTATATACATTATATACAGCAGCACACAGAAGATAAGCAACATTTCTTTTCTTATTGTCAGTGTTTCTCTACAGGGCGAGTCATCTTAATGTCCTGATGTTGCTGCATTTTAAAGTGTTTATAGTCTGACAAGCTAACATGACAAACTTTTGCATGAAACTGAAGCGAACGCATGGCTTCAGGCTAAAAGACAAAAGTAAGCTAACAAAATCCTCAAAGACAATACAGAACAGTCCTTTTTGTCTGTTAAAAAACTAATCTGTCACAGTTGCATTTTGCTTGATGCAGTGCTCTTTGAAACGTGTTTTACAGGATCAGTCAAAGAGCATCAGAGCTGAAAGATTTCTTTATTTGCAATTTTGCTCAGATTTGACATTTCTGGCCCTTTTTGAGCGACTCGCCTGTTGAAGCCTTCTCAGAAACAGCTGGAGGCTTCCAAACAAGCAGAACACGTCTCATTATGCAGACACTTAGGAAACTCAGGAGACAACATGCCACTAAGCTGTTTGTCACATTTATTATTTAACACGTCGCAGCCATCCAAAAACTTTTTTGATATTATAAGATTCTGTACACAAGCTGCAGTGGTCAAGGACGAGTAGTCGGGTTTTTATTTCCAGCAATGAAATGCTAGATCTTCAGTGTAGAAACCAAATAATAAATTACTTTAGGGAAAAAATGTAAATAAAATGGAAAAAATGTAATTAAATTAAAATGAGCTGCACCAAAAAAAATCATCTGGTGGTTGAAATTAGGTATCGAGTGATATGCGTTTTTCTATTTCCGATGTCGATATATTGAGGCGATTTACTTAAAGGTGTGGTTCACTGAAAAACAAATTTTTAATGATTATTTCTGATTATAATCAGTCACTCTGAGTTTTTCATGCAGGCTGAACATGAAAATAGTCTCCTACACCTATCTCCTGCATTAGCTTCTGATAGAAAATAGACGGTGAAAATCTAGGATTAGAAAATCCTGACAGATCTACGTCACACTGTCACTTAACATTCAGGGAGTCACCCATCTTGACTCACAACGGGGAAGGCTGTTGTTGGTTTAGCGTCCAGGAAACAGCTGAGAACGTCTCGGCTAGTAGAAGCTAACAGTTAGCATTAGCAACTCCACAACACAGCAGAACTCCTCCAGGCTTGTGTTTTTTGTGGAGATAAAACATCAACGTTGCAGAGCAAACTGAGTCCATGGTAGAGTCGTGTTGCTGTTAGCCAATCAGAGGAGAGATGTCCAAATATCAGGAAATAAGACTCCAAATCCTGTCGTCTGAAGATCACTTCTAGTTCCTGGAAATAGTGCACTGGTATATTTTTTCCCCAGAGAACAACTTACAAAAGCATTCATTCCTACTAGAGACCACTGCAAATGTATTGATTAAACGAGTGATTCACATCTTTAAAAAAAGGTAAATATCGGCCCGATATACTGGTCTAGCCCCAGTTGGAAATGGCCAATATTCAGCGTCATCAACTTTATTAGCAATTATAAACCCAAAAATCTGCAATTCTTTTTTACGCTTCATTGCCAAGCAGCAATATTTACCATCCCTATATATTTAATTCATACTAGCACTATCAGATGCAATGGTTTTAATAGTCAGAATTTTTTTAAATTATTATTATTATTATTTTTAGTTTCTATTCATTTTTATTTCTCTGAGAAAAAAACAGACTCAGTCAAAGTTTGTATCAGCAGGTAAGATATGTTCAAATATCAGAAATTGGTATTGGCCCTCAAACCCGGAACCAGTGCATTTCTAAAATAAAACCAGTATTCTTTTTACATTGCCATATCATAATATAAAAACAGAATGTATCAAGAACATTTCCCTAACCTTTACTTAAACCCTGCAAAAGCATGACTGCAAACTAAACAGCAGACAGTACAATGTGCAGACAATCAAAATAAATTGGGAACTGGCCTAAAATAGCAGCGTGACCTCAAGAACAAAAATCAAATTAAAGCTTTAGTTTCCCAGAGGTTTCAAAGCTCCGCACGCTGCAGAACCACAAATGCAGCTATTCCCCTGTGGGCGCTGTGCGCTCCACTAATCTGCCCGGCAGAGTGTCTGAGTGATGGAGAGGGGGAGGAGGAGACGGAGCGAGAAGACGGTACATGACAGGAGGAGCACATGTTTGTGCACAACTTGTTTCATGCTGCATATGTGCAGCAATGCATCTGAGTGAAGGCATGTGGGTGTCTTTATAGAAACAGTTTGCTTTAACCTTTTACATGATTTAAATGTGAAAAATCCCAGCGAATGTTATTTAGTAGAAAATGCTTCTAGGATTTTCGTTTCATCCCTTCTTAGAAGTTAAGCGCCAAGTTGTAATAAAACAAACCCTGACCAGACACACACAGCGAGTCATCAGATGTGACGTGTCTGAGGAAATAGACCTACGAGCACACGCCAAGATAACAAAAACAGATTTAAAAGTTTAGATAAAAAAATATTCTTTTCATGTTTTTTTAAAGTAACAAGCAGTTTTCTGTCTTCGTCTCAGAATCAGGAGCAATTTTCTATATTTTCTTTGTACTTTCACACTGTCTAGAACTTTAACACACAAACACGTAGTTGTTGGTTGTTGTCTCCCTACAAATGAATGCAAACAATGCATAATGATAGCTTTTGTTTAAGAATCTGAAGAATTTATGAACAGGCTGGACGGGGACAGAAACACGCACCATGTTTATGCTAAAGAGGCCAATTAAAGAAAAGATTTTGAGTTGGTGTAAAGAGCTAAAAGAGACCTGTCCCTGTCTGTGACAATAAGCAGGGACAGATAACACTGAGCTACTGTTGGACTATCTACTGGATACTGAGGCCAGGACCCCTCAGACTGACACACACACACGATATTGTGTGAGTGGAGGTGACTGACCCCAATCCTGCACACAGAGAGTCTGACTGGGGGGTAGAATGTGAGGTGTGGGCGTGTGTGTCATCAGATGTGTCAGACAGGCTCTGCAAGAATGCATGAAAGGAAGCAGAGGTTCAGCTGTGTGCATGGAAGCAATCCGCCAAATTAGTGACAGCTACATAAAGACAAGCAGGATTTATACGTAGGCTTTGTTGGCAATTTGTTGTGCTTGAGACGGGATCTCAATGTTGGTGAAATCGTGTCAAAATAGGAACATTTTCTATTTCAATCACACTGAAATGTTGCGTATGACTCATTTATGAGAAATATCATAAAAGGGAAGGTCAAGAAAGGTTTCACATCAAAATGGGCATATTTCACAAGCTATTCTGACGTGCAACAATAAGGAAGGTAAAGGTGTTTTAAAGAAGGCTGCATTCCATTCCTACAGCTGCCCTTTCTGGTTGTTCTGTAAAACTAACAACAAGCAATATTAACACAACATGCAGCCCCTGTGATTGCTCTACTCTTGTTATAACATGGTGAGAAATAGGCCTTTTTAGCCACAAAATGCCTTAATTATGTAATTTTTAATTATAATTTAGACACCAAGCCTTTCTAAGTTTCACACACTTTCTAAACTGATGGATCTGAGTTACGCTCCAGTTGTCCATGATGATACTGTGACTATTTTAGAAAGAAAATTGTTGAGCGAATTTTCCAAACATGCTCAAAATTCCTGAGCGAGGTTCTGTGATTCATGTCAGGAAATTGTAAACTCTTAGAATGTTTCATGATGTCCTTGGTGAATGCTGTTTGAAGCAAGTCCCCAACAGTTCAGTAACATTCTGGCTCTAGGTTAGTAGACATTAAAGCACAAGAACACAATTAAAACTAGAGACGCACTGACTCCGGTTCAAGGGGCGATGCTGACCAGCTGACGCTGATTTACAAAGAAATGTAAGTAATAAAATCCTAATTCATAAAACATTTCTGACAACCAAATCTGGAAATAAAGTTTTCTATACTGAAGATGTGCCATTGCCAATATAGATAGTAAAAGCAGTCATTTATTTTCAAACATATTCACATCACTAGTGAAAAATGGCACTTAGCGATTGTGACCAGGCTTTTCTACCGGACGTGTAACTATAGCGTAATTACGCAAATTGTAGTACGCAGCAATCAGCCAACGTTATAGTTGATATGTGTGTTTCTGCCAGCCATGATGAGGCACATTTTGGACTCGTCACAGAAGCGTAGGTACGCTTTGCTCTGCTGAATTTATGCTTTGAATCTATTTTGCGCTGCACTTCCAGAACGCATCAAGCTCTGCAGTTGAGATCAGGCCAGATACAGTAGAAGGTAAAACACAAAGGTTTTCTGGCAATTTTCAACATAAAAGACACACGCAAATTTCCAGCTGCTTAAATAGTGAGGCAAACTCCGCCTGTCTAAATTGAAGCCAACACGGAAGTGACACAAACTGCAGTTCCCCCGTCATCCACTAGGTGCTGCCTCCAGAATGGAGCACGTTCCTATTGACTCTCATGTTAAAAATGCCATCTACAGAGCAGAAATAAACATGTTTACAGCCTGGTTAAAAAAAACATCTTAGGTTTAATAGGTCAAGTTTACAGGGGTTGTAGCTCATCCGTTTAGATGTAATTGACCTTTTGCCGATCCCCGTCCCCCTTAGTTACTGTTGCCAAGTCTGACAATAAGTGGATCAAATACTGCAGCTCCACAGATTTCCGCTATGGAAAGAAGTAGACAGATGCGTGTCAATGACATTTTTTGGAGCAATTCCTCCTCAATATCATCCAGATCGAGGCAAAAGGGTTACAGTATGCAGTGGAGGGATATATTAGTGTCGGCTCCGCTGAGCGAAGCGTAGCAGGGAACAAGGAGTTTGGGAGAAGGTCCGGCGTCCGGGGACGCGTGGATCCGAGGAGCGGTGGCGGCGATGCGGTGTCCCTGTGAGCTGTCAGATGTCAGCTGTCAGATGATCTGAGCTGCAGGCAGCTCTAACGGAGAAAAGCTCCCGGCGCTCTGCATCGCTCAGTTGATCATCTCAGCTGAGTCTGTTTATAAAATGTAACTTTTTATGCCCGTGTTTACTTTCATTTTCAATATAGTTCCCGGCCGGAGCTCGGCATTAATTCATCACGTGATCATGACATCACCCGCTGTTGTGCCAAGGCTTAATGTGCGTTTATAAGACACACGGTTGAGGTAATATTACGCCGATTTGTCAGCACACTGTGTCTAATAAAGGGTTGTCTTGGATAGTCTGGGAGGCGAACCTCCGCCCAGCCACGGGCAGGGGGAGCCTTCATGCTTGGCTGTTGCTGGTTTAGCTCGATGAGGAGGTTCTGAAGGGAAACGAAGGAGACACGACTACTATCGAGGCTAATGCTTAGTAGTAAATTAAGCTTAGCTTCATCATCTTGTTTGGAGTTGTCGGATAGTAACGGTTGCTATGATGTGTGATTGGACAATAGCCGTTCTGGGGGCGGGGCCGGCGAAAGGCTAATTAAAGAAATTGTGAATATTTAGGGGCGTGTCTTTTGATCGACAGGTAGCAGATGTGGCCACCGATGCTAGCGCTGGTGGCTTGCCTCCCTGCTTGTTCCAGGGAAGGCCTCAACCTCTGACTCACATTAAATGTGTTACAGCCTGGAAGGCAGAGGGCAATCGCAGTTTTCAGGCTGAACGCGCCTGCCAACCTCTGTTAGCTTTGGTTAGCTCAGTTAGCTCGTAGCTACATCGTCTCAGAGTGGGTGTCAAACGTGGGTGTCAGTCATCTGCTATTTTTGTATTTTCTGGGAGTGACGAGACACGTGACGCTACCAAGGTGGCGGGAGCTGCCCACTGGGTTTCAATTCAGCTCTTCAGAAACCTACGGGTGACGACGCAGAGGTTTTGTCTTTTTCTACAGTCATTCGTTATTACCGGTGACCAAGGCCGTATCCAGAGTTTCAAAATTACCGAGGTCCAACTTCCGTTATCCCGAGCACATTAATTACAAAGAAAAGACCTAAACTGATTTCCAGTTACATTATTTATTTAAAACTAAGAGAGAGAGAGAGAGAGAATAGATAAATATGTTTAGCTGGTATCTAGAGTAGGGTTGCAACGATTATAAATGTTGGTGGTACGATTATAGTCTGAGAAATAATCACGGTTTCACGATTACTTTACATGATTTGATTTCACATCTGTATTAACAGATATAAATCACAAACACATTTTATAAAGTATTGATAACGTGCATGAGTACATTTTATAAAGGTTTTAAACTCCTGAGGATATTTATTGCTGCTTTTCAGAGATTCTGCTTAGAAAATTTCATTAGTAAAATCAAAGTAATCTCTGTAATTTTTAAATTACAGTTTAAAACTTTTAAAATACCTTTAATTAGATTTGCCTAATAGCCTGTTTTTAGTTTCTGTAAAAAGACAAAAAAGGTTTACCTGTTGACACCTGGTCAAGGTTAACACGTTTATTCAACACTGAAAGATGGACACACCTTCATGGAATGATAAGCTAAATTCCTACTAGTGCATTTGTTATTATGAATATCCTTAAACATCATTTCTACTTGTTCATATCTGTATTTTCTAAATTGACTAGTAAGGATATTATTTGGACAAGGATAAATTATATTATTTCTATGTAACATAGGAATAAAAAAGAGGTGTTAGATTAAATGTTAAAATGGCTTGCTGTACTGGCTTGTTATAGACAAATACAGGGGAAAGGTAGTACAGACTACTAAATGAACCCACGTGTTATGTGTTAAAACTTTTTTTTTCTGCAAGCTCTGCGGTGGCAGGTGAGCGGGGGGGCTCAAGTCTATTTTGCCCTGGCCCCCAAATGCCTAGAAACGGCCCTGGGCTTGTGACGGAGTTTTGAAGCTGATCTGTCTGCTGGACATCCGTCCTTCTCATCCTCCTTTATACATAAAAAAAAACACTAAACTACAGAAAATTAACTATCTATCTGTCGCAGATCGCTCCAATATCTAAAGTTTTGCCGTCAGTGTCTGTCTCAGTGTTTTCTCCGCTCCGTGACAGCGCATCAGCTTTTTTGACACCTGCTGTCAGATCACGCAGCCTTCCTCTCCCTCAGCAACAAAACGCTACTGAACCCATTCTTAGTTTAATTATTTTAGTATAACTCCGGTTTTATTTGGGCTCTTAACAAAAATAAAAACTGGTGTGTAGTTTATAATCCGCATTTTGAACATTAATTGAAACGGAAACTCAGAGAGGTGTGTTTTCATTGGTCAACTGCAGACAGGAGTCGTAGGTTTATAAGCAGCGCTTCAAGACTATGCTACACGTAGGCTGCAGTTGAGCTATTTTTTTTCCAGCACCCCCTGCTGAAAATATGTTCCCACGGCTATGATCATAAACATTAAGTTCGGCTGCCTCGTGTTGTTGTAGCGCCTCCCCCGTCAAAGGCTGTTTGAGAATTTTTTTTTTAATAGTCTGCAGAAAAATACCGAGGTCCGGACCTCGGTGTCCTCAATGGTAGATACGGCCTTGCCGGTGACATCTCTGTAGCTGGAGTAAGAACGGAAAATAAACCGCAGACTTTTTTTGGATACATGCTACCATCTTTCACCTTGCTTGTTATCGCATGAACTGCTGAAATCACTCGTGTTCCCGATTTCGTGACCTGGCTGAACCAGCTACGTAGAACACTTTCGAGGCCGTTTCACATCTTAAATGCTCCTGTGGGAAGCAACGCACTGCTGAGCTCACGGGGAAAACACGTCTATTACATTACGCGCTGCCTACGCATCCAGTGGAAAGGCGGGATGAGTTCACGAAACAAGAAATATGTCAATGTCTTTTAATGCTGCTTAGCAATGGTGTGTTTATAAAACCCAAAACAGTATATAAATTACAAAAAGTTGTCATGTATTGGCCATCAGCTGCCCTAATTTCTACAAATCGGCATTGGCTCTAGAAAAACCGGATATGAGTCAAATAATTGTGCCTTCCTGTTAAATTATTTTATCTGTAAGAAAACTGATGAATGCATCTGATGGATTAAAATTCAATTAATATTTTAACATTGTGTCAAAAATTATGTTAGTTTAGACTACTTCACTGGAGTTTTAGATGTGTTTATAAGGGCAGAGGAGAAAAAGTATGAATCAGTTTAAAAACTGCATCCAAATAGATCATTTAAGTACAATTTTATTTTAAAATAGAAACACTGCCAAAGGTTGCATTTCATTTATTACATTTTTTGTCAGCAACTATAAAAAAAAGAAGCAAAAATGTGCTCAGAAATTAAATCAGAGCTATTATTGCACTCAGAATGATCTAACGCCCTCTTAAGCTGCACTAGCCAAAGTAAATAAGCTTTAACAAGCAGTCGTCAGCCCTTGGCACCGGGCCGGAGGCAGCAGTGAGTCAATTGGTGACGGGAGGATGTAGAGACAGGAGAGGGAAACCATTATCCATTGAGAAGACAGACAAAAGACAGCAGAGTTTTGCTACACTTGAGTGAGAATAAATAATAGCCAAAAGACGAATCTAGACCCTCTGGTGACCCACTTTTTATCGTTAGTGGAGCAGTGATATCCCCAAATGTTCAGGAAGTTACACACCACTGTGGGAGGCTAGGGTGTGTGTGTGTGTGTGTGTGTGTGTGTGTGTGTGTGTGTGTGTCAGGAAAAGAGAAACGTGGGAACCAGCATGTGTTTCAGTTCATTGCCACTTCTTTTGTGCCCGTGAGCGTCTCAGACTCTCTTCTGTCCTTCTGATCATCACAGCATCAGTCAAACCAAACATGGAGCTTAGAGGTCGAATGGCTGATCCGTATGACGATCAATTAGACCAATTTTTGAGATGATTTAAACAATCAAACAATAGCCACGCCTGAGAATACTAAGCCGATGAAGAAAAGAGGCCATTTTTTGACAGAACAGTGTTGTTAAACTTGACACAGTGTCGCCTTGTCAATGTTTTTCCTGCGATGCGGGTGACTCTCAGCTTCTTCTCTCCTGCCATTCTCATAAATCACAAACATTTGGAGATTAATCTGTTCAAATCTTTGCGTTCAGTGTTAAAGAGACAATGTGTAGTTTTTACCGTTAATCTCTGGAAATATCCATCAAAATGTTGTTGAAAATGAATTACATGATGCCCAGTTGTTGAAAAATATTGGCGGCTTCGTAACATATAATCATAAAAATTGGGTATAAAACACATCGGGGGTCTACGTCTCTGGGCGACATATTAGATGCGTTGTTTCCTTCTACAGGAGCCCGTGAGGACAAAACAAGCAGTTACAAAATTTTCGCCATTGGTAAACATTGTTTTTTTACACATTTCCCTCTTCGCTCGTTGCCAGTGATGAAAGGGAGTCTGATGTGCTTGTCATTTTGTTGGAGGTTGAACGATCTGACAAAGTACTCATTCGAAAATTGCGCTCCCAGGGATTTTTGACCCTAATGGCCATCCGTTGGTAAGGTCTTACTCAAACACCCACTATGCAGCAGATTAGGCTCATGTGGGTCATGCAGCACACAGATATTAAAACTGTAAAGGCAAACATGGATGGAATTCTACATCTCATAGTAGCTTCTGAGGTATTTGGCCACTGTAACCTGGTTATGTGTGGGTCCGCTCTCCTCTCCTTCCACAAACCGGAAAATGGTCAGTCATGGCGAAGAGGCATGCTGAAACACCAACATCTCACAAACATTTAAAAACCACAAACCTGAGTGGTTTAGGACAGAACAATACCCCAGCAATTTTTATGAATCCAGAAAACTAATTTTCTGCCAGATTTGTCATCATCAACTAGACACACGTGAAGACCATTCACGGTCAGAGACGCAGGAGAAAGCTAGCTTGGAATTCAGCTCAATTAATATCGGCGTGACCAGCTCCTGCTAGCTTGCTTCTTAGCGATTATGGGCCAGCGAAATAGCCCGCCCATAATCGCTAAGTTTAGATTTGTTGGATTACATTTAAACATTAAATTCTGTGTGCTCCGTGGTTTGTTCTGGCTGGTCCTTCTGTTTGGAGCGTTTCACCTTCAAAGGTCAAGCTGCTGGTGTTCTCTGCCTGCATCCACATGGTGCTGTGGTGAAGCTGACTGTCATCCAAAAAGATGCAAATGCCATAAACTGTCATTTTCTCACCCATAAAAAAAAAAGCGTATAATGAATCAAAAGGCATTTTGGCTGATATATTTTGTCATATTTTACAGATATTTAGCTTTTTCATTTATGCTCTGAGCAGTGTTCTTAGCTGGCCCCACACCAATTTTTTATCTAAATCGTTGCTGTTTCATCTATTTTTTCCCCAAATGTAGCAGGTTGAATATTGTATAAATATTCAAATGGTGTATTCATGAGACAAAGAAAAAGAAAAAGGCTTTTGACCATTCTGATTTCTAAAAATCTGCATCAAGATCGGCGATTAAACCACTTCTAGCAGCGTCACGAATATTTCTAGTGTCTTTTACAGAACAACCGGGTTTAGGTTGAGTCTTTAGGAATCTAAAGCTGCACCCAGAGAAGCGTTTTACTCAACATGCCTTTCTCCAAATATGGTTGCCTTTTTGCCTCCTCAGCAACATCCCACATGCATCAGCTCACCTGCAGAGCTACAAGAGAGCCGTGTTACCCACAGAGGGGGAAGAAAATGCTGTGGAGAAATAAATGAGCAGGTACAGCAAGGTGAGAGTGTCTTCTTAGGGGAGATTCAACCTCTAATTGAAGCCATCAATAACCACCCATGCAGGTCTTTCAGCCGTATCAGGAAGGCTGACAGGCCGTCCTCGTGTGAATGCACTAACATACCCAACACTGTTATTACTCCTATAATATACCCTCACTTTAGGACATCTTAAATATCACACGGGTTTTCATTTTTAAATCTTGTGAAGAGCTCTAAAAAAAATCCTCTTGCAGTCAGTTTTGGGCACACGTCGACTCGCTCGCAAGCGGCGTAGATTTAGGAACGATCAGCACTCACGTCGGCTGAGAGGGGATGTGATTCTCATGCAGTGTTTATAGAAACAGTTATTTTATTCTGAGACAGAAGAACCAAGACATTTAGCACTTCCTCTTCTCATGAACACTTGTTTCCAGCGGGCGTGTTTTCCAAGTCTGGCTCTAAAAATGTAAACTTGCGTCAAAATCCGAACACATGCTGGTGATAAACCCAAAGGTGAAGACTCCTGTTGTAGCTGATTTTAAGGTACAGGAAGGCAGTTTGACTGTGTTTTCACTGATAATACTATCTCACACCTACACACACACACTTTTAAAGTGCACAACAGGGTCAAATAAAATAACCTTGTTGTATTCCTGCCAGCAGAGGCTATTTAACAACTCTGACCTCTACAATTTATTTATTTGAGTTTTTTTATTAGATTTTTATTAGATATTTGATTTTTTAACAGTTATTTTAGAAGAAATCAAACTAGCACCAAAGCTTAATTTGTATTTTAACCCTGCAAACAAAAAGGAGACACATTAAAGGAGACAAGTCGGGCTTTATTTATTAGACTAGATATTAAAATGACCTGACAATGACCTCCAACAGACGTGACATCTAAATCAGTACCTGTACTGTCCAGATTGTGTCCTTTCCAGCCATATGAGACCCAGGCTTGTTTGGGTTGAGTCACCAAATGCCACATGTCTGGAATATGTTTTAACAAGCTTCGCCTCCAGAGCTAAATTAATTGCGGTTTTGTTGTGACCTGGTCTGAAAATACCCATCATGATGTTCCCTCCTCATGGCTGTGAGCCTTTTATGGCCCTTCTCCTTCATTGCTCATCCTGGAAGTTTGTTTTAAAAAAATCTGTTTCTCTCTCTCTCTCTCTCTCTCTCTCTCTCTCTCTCTCTCTCTCTCTCTCTCTCTCTCTCTCTCTCTCTCTCTCTCTCTCTCTCTCTCTCTCTCTCTCTCTCGCTCTCTCTCTCTCTCGCTCTCTTTAAAAAAATATTTTCCAATTTATGTTTCCGACCTTGAAATTACCACGTTGAAAATAGAGTCATTCCCATCCAAGCAAACAAAGATGGAGACATGCCTTCATGCACACAAATATGTGATGTTCCCCGCAGTCAAATGTTCCTGTTTGGGATTCATGAATCAGCCTCACGTCGTCAGAATGAGTGACATCAGCATCAGAATATAGTTTTAGAGGAAGTCTCTCTGTCGCTGTTTCCTTTTTGGCTCCAGATATGATGATGATGATGATGATTATTATTATTATTTATTATATATTTTTTATTAATTATTATTATTAATATTATTATTATTATTAATTTATTATTATTTATTTATTATAATAATTATTATTATTATTATTATTATTGGGGATTTCAATTAGAATACTAGAAGAATTAAAGAGAAAATCTAATAATTAAAATGTTTTGTACAGTTATAAATGAAAACACTCGTATTTTAGCATCATAACACTAACAGCATGTATTTCCAAGTGAACATCCTTACTCCCATCATCTCCTGTTTCTACTTTAAAGTGAGTTAAAAATAATCCCATGCACTAAAATGGCTTTATTTGCCAAAGGAAAAATAGATAATGGCTTTTAACAGGCAAAAATAGCTTTCTTTTCCACTTAGAAGATTTACCCCTGGAACCAGAATGGCACCAAAAACAGCCTACAGTCAATGAAAGAGTATCCAGCTGTAAAGAAAAACACATTTAACCCAATTTAACCACTTAAAGTCCATTTAACCTCTGAGACGTGCTGGCTATTCAGTCTGACCATGTTAAAGAGGTCCTTCACTCATGTCTTTAAAACATTTGCAGTGGTCTCAATAAAAATGAATGACTTGTTATTCATACAGTTAGGAATAAAAGCTCCGGTGCTGCTGTTTCAGCATGGAGAATTTAGCCAGAGAATAAAGTAGCTTCAGACGGCAGGATTTGAGTCTTATTTCCTGATATTTGGACATCTCTCCTCTAATTGGATAACAGCAACGTGACTCTACAACTGACTCTGTTTGCTCTGCAACGTTGATGTTTTATCTCCACAAACCTGAAAGAGTTCTGCTTTTGACTGATACATGTCCGGAAAAAGGCACTGTATGCTAAAAAAAAAGTCTGGTACGCTCAGAGGTAACAGTTGAATGTGTCGGTACAGCGTACTGGTACCGGCCCACTTAAACGACAGCTCTCTGACACACCAAGTGATTTTAACGCTGATGTGGGAAAAAATAAAATTAACAATGAATTTGTGACTGAACAGAGATGCACCTAAAAACCAGCCTGTGATCAGACTCAGCCAGTGTCGGTAAATGTGATCCCAATAGCAAATCCATGTAGAACTTGTTACCTCCAGAATTCTACATCTTCAAGTTTATCAGAACTGGTTTCTGTTCCTGAGCCAGAAAAGGCCAGACACAATCCGTCCTCCCAGATAAACAGCAGCAACTTAAAGTAGCTACTTTCTGACCACCATACCACCACAGCACATAAAAAATGAAAGGGTGCATTCCTGGCTAATTCCCTTACATAACAGCCTGCGCTGAGGCATGGATTCATAACCACAGAGATGGTGACAACACAAATAGGAATAGCCATTGTTGTCTGTTACAAGCCTTCTAAATCACCCTCTGTGATCCAACGTGTCCGGTTCTTATTACTCCTATAATATACCCTCACTACCTTAAAACATTCTAAACATCGCAGGTTGTTGTTTTTTAACGTCTTGTGAAAAATTCTCAAACAAATTTTCTAGCAGTCAGATTTTGGCACACATCGACACGCTCACAGACGGCGGAGATTTAGGAACGATCAACGCAGAGAGGGGAGGTGATTCTAATGCAGTATTTATAGAAACAGTTATTTTATTCTGAGACAGAACCAAGACATTTAGCACTTCCTCTTCTCATGAGCACTTGTTTCCAGAGTGTGTGTTTTCCAAGTCTGGCTCTAAAACGTAAAGTGATGTTTTATGATGCTTATTTCAAACACATGCTGGTGATGAACTGGCTTATCAAAGGTGAGGACCTTCAAGGAAGGCAGATGGACAGTGTGCTTTTCAGAGATAGCACACACACACACACACACACGTCTCCATCTCTCACAGATTGAATAAGACAGGGAGTGACGTTTATTGATTCAGCCGTGTGTCCACAGCAGAGGGAATTGAGCGCACAAGCTCAAAGATCCAAAGACACACAAAACTGTGATCCAAAATGTTGCTTGAGCAAACACACACACACACACACACACACACACACACACACACACACACACACACACACACACACACACACACACACACACACACACACACACACACACAAACGCGCACACACACTTTCAGAGGGAAAAAAAACATCTGTTTTCATCACTGAAACAACAGAAGTCTTGGAAGTGAAATGCCAAAGTGATTCTGTAGCCAGAGGCTGATCTCCGTCTGTTTGCCTGAGTTCTTGTGTTTCACTCAAACCGTCTCTGCAGCAAACTAATTCAATTCATTACACCCAATACTGTCAGTGTGAAAAAAAGAACACATTGCTACGGTGTGAAGGTGTGTTTCATCAAAAGACAAAGAAAGGTTGTCATTAGAGCTGCATGATTATGGAAAGAAGTCATTTGGTCATTCTGAAAACTGGAATGAAATTCATGATAACTGTACATCTCTTAATGCCGTTTACATCAGAAATGCCACTGTACGCTGTAAAAGAAGCCCTCTATAATATCGTAGCTGTGAGAGCAACATTTCAAAGTAAAGAACTAAATCAGTCACCCCCAGGCAGCACGGCTACCTCAGCGAAACACGTTCAGTATCCTCTTCCACAGAGAGCTGCTCAGACTCCTCTACAAACAGCGTCAGACGGATGCTATCCACACAAATTCACTTTGAGCAATCAATACCGTTAGGAATGTTTCTCAGAGTGCTGCAAAAGTAATACAATTAGTCCACTTTGCTCTGGCCTGGTAAGTAAACTCTTTGTTTCTCATCTCCTCACACAGATCGTTTTCTGTTTTCAGTCAACAGCAACGTAAACCACACATATAAACGCTTTTGACTGAAGGACGGAGGAATTCTTAGAAGAGTAAAGCATCCAAAAACAGAAAGAGAGTAACTTCCTTTATTTGAAAATATCTCATGATGTGTGTGTGTATGTGTGTGTGTGTGTTCAATAATATACATATTTGTGACTCAGTTGCAGCATTGCTCATTTGCAACCTCACTGAGAACCTCCCTAGCGAGTCATGCTGGCTTTAGCTCTGGGTCAGCATGTTTGAGCTGGTTTAACTGGTTATCAGGTGGCTGTAGCTTGGATCATACTGGTCAGACTGATCACCAGCTACCAGTTCAGAGCAGGTTCTCTAAAATTAGTCGTTTCTATTTACTTGTATTAACGTCCGGGTCAGTTACAAAAGTTTGCATGAAAAGTTTTAAGAAACTTTATTTAATATGTTAAACATCAGAAATGCACCAAATATGATTTTAAGGGGAGATACCGATTTTGATTCTTAACTCTGAGCTTAACGGCTGATCCCAATTTTAGCCTATTTAAAGTTAAAGTTCCAAGTCATCATCACACTGGTGAAATTACATCTCTGCATTTGACCCATCCCCATGGTGGGGAGCGGTGCGCTGCAGCTGTGGCTGCGCTCGGGAACTATTTGGTGGTTTAACCCCCCAATCCAACCCCTTAGTGCTCAGTGTCAAGCGAGGAGGTATTGGGTCCCATTTTTCCAAAGTCTTTGGTACGACCCGACCAGGATTCGAACCCCGATCTCCCAGTCCCGGGGTGGACACTCATACTACCAGGCCAATGGAGCTGAATTTAATTTCAATAACTATAATTAAAAGAATGTTGTTGGGTTTTTTTTTTTTCAAATATCTTTTGTGATTCTGAAAATAAACACTTCTTGCTGGGAAAAAGAAGGAATCAGAGTTTTCAGATTCAGACTGATCACTGAGCTGAACATCACCTGCTTATTTTGTGTGCATCTCTTAGTAACAAGGTGCCTTATTTAGCACATGTAATGAATACACCTAAAACATGTGCTTAAATAAGCATTAGAATAATTAAAAACCACTAATTGTGTTGTGGTTTCCCTAAACTAATATGTAGACAACAACTCCATAAACTAAACAGACACTTTGTTTAAAACACAAATTCAAGCTGCTTAATATATCATCAATGAGTTTTATTCACACCTGGTTTATATTTTTAAGGTTTAAGATTTTTCATCTTCAAACATGTGCTCATCGAGAAAAAGAAAACCTCATCTTTCAGTAGATTCAGCTGATGAAGTGACCACAAACCACGTACAGTACAACTCGTTTTGATTTGATTTTTGAGCAAACTAATATTTTTGAATTTCCTGATATCAAGAAAATCTTATTCATAACCAAATATTGGTTGTTTTAGAAAAGAGAAAATACGCTCTGCTCTCTCTGGGGTTAAATAACGTTTCACCAGCTGAAACATCATTATTTATCTTTCCAGTGGGACGCTCTTCCCTGTTGGTTTAGTTAAATCTACATGTTTGTTCAGGTGTGTGTTTAGAGACATCGAAGTTAACGATGCCTGTCACTGCAAATGGTCTTGCTACTCTTGGAAAAGAGTGACCTGAAACCATCAGTCATGGCAATCAGGTTCTAGCTTTGCAACAAGTGGGCTCCAGGGTCAATAATGGACGATAGAGAGGAGGAGGGGGAGGGGGAGGAAGAAAATTAAAAAATGAGTCGATTTGGACATGAAAACCTGCATTTGCATTTGTGAGGGTAGCAAGGCAGAAGTGATGCAACATAGAAGCACAGGAAGAGTCTTTATAAAATAACATTTACAGTGATGTAGCTTGTTCTTATAGAGTTCTAACTCCAAGGCAATTTTACTGAAGCACATTCTGTTATTTATAGGTCTATAAAATGGGCCGACTCAGCAGGAGGTGCAGTGACAGTGACACGGGATAATAAATGAAACTGGAGAGGAATAAAATCAGAATGTGAAGAGGAAGACAAAAACCAAACTGACTCTACGAGTTAATGGTAAACCTTTTGGTGAAGTCTTTACAGCAAAAGGCTGTGAAGGAAGTTCAGTTCCCTTTGCTGATGTGTACACAAGCAAAGCACGTGTTGATGTTTATCACCATACGTCATGCATCGTTATCTCCTTTGTGTACATGAGTCAGCTCGTGTTAGATGTTTGGTGCATGCTGTTAGAACCAATAAAGCAGAAAGAACAGGAAGACATCTGTTGTTCGGTTCTTTGCTACAATTACGTATGTTTTTATTTTAACTTTGTTGCCCCAAGCTGTACACGTGTAAATCTGAAAGTTTTCTAATAATTCTGATGTATTTATGTTTTGTTTTTTTACACCAAAAGGTTAAAAGTTTGTCATTAGCCATGAGCTAACTTGTTTGGTCAGAACTGAAGCTGTTCAAAGAACTATCTATAGCTACGTTTACATGGGCACAACTAATCAGAATGAACGCCCTATCAGATCAAAAATTCTTCATGTAAACATGTCAAATGGAATATTCTGATCCAATATGGCCCAATTGGAATAAAATTTCATTCCGATTGAGAGAGGTGGTTTTGTTTGATCATCATTCCGATTGACATCCATGTATCAGCCATTCGGATTGTTGGAGTAAAATAATGCCCACTGCGCATGTGTGCAACTTCAGCGTGACGTCTTTCCGCCTTTGCAGACGCTCAGGACAAGTCGAAAACATGGCGGGAGGTAAACAGAAGTGGTCTGTTTCCGACACTATTTCTTACTGGAAACACTACAGGAGCTCAATATTATTGAATGTCTCGATGGCCGAACGGCCAGAAATGCCGAGTTATACACTCAAGTGCATCTAAAGATGCAGGAAGCGGGAATTCACCGAAGTATTGACCAAATCAAAAATCACTGGAAAAGTTTGAAAGCGGCGTATTACAAGGCAAAAATGGCAAAAGACGTGCGGACAAGACGCCGTTTGTTTACAATTTTTTTTCCGGGAAAGACGCATGCTCAACCTGTTTAATCTGATTGAATGCTTGGTGCATGTATACTCACGGCATGATCGGATCATTTCAGTTAGTGTCCATGTAAACAAAGATTTGGGATTTCCGATCAACCAAGATTTGAATCGGATTGGGGAAATTTGGCGCATGTAAACGTAGCTTCTGATTATATACTATTTTTTATTCATTTTTGAAAAAAACACACTGAACTATGTCTTTAATGTATTATGAACTGCGGTGGTGTCTGGTGTATCAAGCTTAAAGGTGCAATAAGTAAAAATGTTAAAGTGCAATAATCACAAAATGGTCTAAAATCTCAATCATTATGGAAGGAAGGATTCATTGAAACTGATTTTCTCCTCAGCCAGCTGGGGGGTTGCCAGGTTTTTCTCCTTTTACTTTCTTTCTTACTTTCTTACTTCCTGCACCTTTAAATAAGTAATCTAAACTTTTTTTACTATATTAATTAAATTATCAAACAGCTGAACATTCTCTAAATATTTGCTTTAAGTTAATTTTAAATGTGTTTATTTTACCTGAAATGTTGATGACACAAGTAGACACAGATACGGAGCTTGTGCCGCAGCTGGTTCTCAAAGTTTTTGCAGTGGATTCAAGATTCAAAGATTACAGATAAAGCTACAAATAAATGTAAACATTTTAGTTTGGGTTTGTTACCATCTAGGCAGACTATTGACACATGCAGGTAAAGGATTCTGTCTGCAGTGAAGTGATTGCAGTTTGGAACTTTTTTGGAGTTTTTTTGTCTCTTTTTCAAAAGAGGACAGAACTGTAGGATTGGATTCTGCAGCTCTAAACAATTAATTTAAACAGAAAGCTTGCACGGAACAATAGAGCTGCTGAAAAAAGCCTTTAAATGTTGATTAACTATGAAAATATGCTGATGACACATTTTACTCTTTCTGAGAAGTCCACTTCCACAATTTTGAACAGAGGCGGCAAATCAAAGCCTTAAAAACATTTGCCTTCCATTACAATGTTTTTTTTAAATGCGTTACTGCCGTCATTTCATCATCTGTCATGGTCAAACTGAGCTTAAAAATCAGCTTTTATCCAGGCTAGTGTGCTCCAGGCTGAACAGCCCTCAATGAGGAAAGGAAAGCAAAGGAGGAGGAATGGTCAGGGGGATTCGAAAGCGATATTAAGTGACATAAAAGAGATTTCACAGAAGGAGGGATGTTACCAAAGGGCATTCAGGGAAGGGATGGAGAAAGGGGAGAGAGGGAGGTAGGGAGGGAGATTGCAACATGAAATCTGATCCTCCCCCCTGGAGCCTACAGTTATCCAGTACCTCTGCAGCTTGCAGCTCAACAAATAACAGACAACAAAGGGAGCCTGAGTCACAGAGCACATAATGGAAATCAAACTACTTCATGCAATCCGGTAAAATCTTGTTTTTTTCCTCATAATTTTTTAAGCTTTTATTAAATGAGCATTGGAGCCAAAAAGAGTGTGTACTTCAGACATTTGAGAGACCTACTTCCTGTCCCTCCATGTCTGTGCATCAGCCATTCCGGTTCTACAGTGTGCAGATAAATCCACCAACCTCTAATCTGGGAATTGTTCTTAAGTGGAACAAGAAGACCTGCTCGATTATGGAAAGACACACATAAGAATTTTGGCTGATATTCCTCCTGCTCGGGTTAATGGTTATCTAACAATCTGAAACTATAAAAATCTAATATTTTTGTGTCAGTAAATGCATCATTTCTATGCAGCAATACATTTTTAAACATTTTTCTGTGAACTCACCATTGATCAGTGCTAATTCACACTAGCATTAACAGATCTTCCACGTTTTACTTCAAGCTAGGCCTGGGCGATATGGCCTAAAATCCATTTCACGGTATTGAGGAGTTCACCTCGATAACGATAAATGGACGATAACTACATGTATGCGTAAAATCAAAAGTTGTCCACCAAATGGAGCTGTCACGTGTATTACGTTAAGTCACGTTGTCATGTGACTCAAGGTGGTACAACTTCTTAAAGAGACATGAACGGCGCCAACTTACACACACCTTTTCATTTTTTTAATTACCAGATTTATCGGTTAGAGTTAGAAATTTTGATACCTTTTCGATGTATCGTCCAGCCCTACTTCAAGAATCATAATTTATAAGTTTATCAGTTTATTTATACTTCTTTGAAACATGGGTATAGGCCCACAGATCCAAAATCAGTGCATTGATGTTAAAACTGTGTTGTTGCTGTTTTCATAATTGTCCAATCTTGGAATAACTGTATGAAAAAATGCAGGACGTCACATGCAAGTAAGGGTCAGGACTGAAAATTATCTAGATATTATTTTTTTATGCATATGCTTCCGGTGTGTTTAGCCCTTGTTCTACCATCTTTTATAGGTAGTAATGGTGATAAATTATGTTTCAGTCGCCTTTACTTTTTTCATTTTTATTGTTATTTTTTTGTTTTTTGCTTGTGAGCACCTTGTGATTTTTATATTGCAAGGCGCTTTTTGAAAAAACTTCTTGTTCTTGACCTGACCTTTAAAACACTACTATGATTTTAATAATATTAAAATGGAGTCCATTATTTTCACAGCTGTTGTAACAAGTAACAAAAATTTCAACATATTTTATTCTTTACATTTTTCCCCTTAAATGTTTTCATTTTTTTATTTATTTCATTTTCTGTCTTTAGATTTTTTTATTATGTTTTTCAATGCGTTTCATGTTGCTGCATGCTTTAATTTTAACAAATAACATACAACCGCGTCGACTAGAGCACCGAGGGCTGATCGAAGATGTGCCATTACCTTAAAAACAAACAGGAATTGGGTTAGCCGTTAATGCTACGATGTTTACGGCTTTTAATCACCACACAGAAGCAGCCGGGTGATCTACGGACAGCAAAACCCAACTCATTTGTTAGATAATGTGGTATTTTTACAGCATGGCTTCCTCATGCTGCAAACTCACTGACTCACACACATCTCCAGCTCTAATGGCCTGAGCCTACTTTAACAACTGCTATTTATTGAGAAAACCCGTCCTGCTTCTCAGGGCAAACAAAGTCCAACAGAGCCCGAGGGAGGGAGAAAACACATAGAGGAGAGAGAGCGAGGGATTTCACTGGTTCAAAGGAACAGTGCAGGTAGCAAGAGACTGTAATTTCCTTGGTTTGTGAGGATTTGGTATCCAGGTCTATATGAGATTCAGAATAATAAAACAAGAAATGGTCCAAACAACAAACCTCCAGTGAAAAAGTTACAATCTGTCTCCACCCAAGCTTGTAAGACAGGGACAGAGGTTTGTGGGAGAGGCCTGCATCTATTCTGTCAGGCAGAAGAACGTGGCGAAGGCTGTGGGTGTTCATCATCTCCAACGACTGGAGGCTAATAAGGTCTGAAGCACTTCCTCCCTTGTATCTACCCTTCAGCTTCACTCATATAGGTCACTTCTACTCAGGACTTGGCAGTATACGGTATCCCGGGATATCTAAAAATAGCAGCAGTGTCACTTTGAATACCTCCATTAAAAACTCTGCTGTGTAATCTGTTCGTTTTATTACCTAATAAAACGACTCAAAGGGTCTGGAGTCAAAGAAATTCTGACGTAAGCCCAAGTTATCAAAACATAAGCTTAGGAATCATTTTACTGCCTACATTGGATTTTGATATTCCAGCATGTTGATTCTGTAATTGAAAACAAATGCATATTGCAACTTTATTATAAGAAATATGGGATTAAAGGTGGAATATGGAACATTTGAATAAAAAGCTATATTTTTAGAAAATAATACCTCCATAGGGTGTTTAGAGGTGTGCAGAATGAATGTACAGTTGTTCCTTTAAAAGTTATAGTTAAAAAATAATAATCAAAAATTGTATTTTGACGGGCACGACCCTGGTTTTATGTTTACATCTACCAGCCACTAGAGGGCACCGTTGTGGTAAAAAGTCCGCTCAGCAAGGCGAGGCTGGGACTGTGAAAAATGGTGGACTTGACAAGTCAAGCAGCTGATTCTGAGCCCAGAAGATGTTCTAACGGTAAATACTGTTGTAAAATAAACTTATTAGTAGAAATGAGTCCTTACCCTGTATGATTCATCACTGGACATGGTGCTGGCTGGTCACTTCACGTATCAGCAGTGAACCAACACCCCGACGGCTGGAAAATTAGTTCAGTTGTTGCAATACCACCTCTAAACTCTAGATGTCACTATAGTGTCCGTGTTCCATATTCAACCTTTAAATGTTGTTATTATTAGCCAATAAAGAGCTCTAATATGAAATTAATTTGATTATATCTTAAAGTCATCAAAAATGTGGTGTTGCCCAAACCTGTTTTTGCCTGAAAAATAAAGTAAACAGACGTGTGTCAAAGAAAGTGTCGAAATTCGAAATTGGCTCATTTTGAGCACGATCAGCCATTCTGACACTCAAATATGAGATTTTCTTTCTTGGTCCATAAAGTTTCTTCATGTCTTGTTTACTCAAAAGCAAACAAAATTGATTTAAATGGAACCCATGAAGTAAAAGATGGCGACTGTGCCGATTCCCCATAGCCTTACATCTAAGCTGCGGTTAACTTTATGAAACAATTAGACAATTAAACCCATTTTCTGAATTAAAGGTCTGTAGCTCTAGATTGAAAGCATATGTGCCTGAAGAGAACGGTAAACACGAGAAAGAAAAGCAACAAAAAGCAAGGATGCTATTTTCCCCCTGATAGAATGAGCTGAGACTGATCAGCCTTTACTTCGCTGTAGGAAGGAGGCCTGCTGCTGACAGCTGGCATTGATTGTGTTTTACAAGGATCGGTCGTGTAAACTCCTGTGTGCTGATTACAGATCGCTTCTTCCTCCTTTAGCTTTGGTTGAAAAGCCACAGAAATAAAAATAGAAAAGGTGATGCACCTTTAATTGGCTACAAACAAAGAAAATTAGAGGTGACTGGAGACCAAAAAGATTTGCTTAAGAGGAGAGAAACAGTGTAGGAGAGTTAAAAGGCAAAAGGCAGAAAACAGAGAAGAGAAAAAGCGTAGTTAAATAAAATAAAAGCTGAATCAAGCAGCTGGGATATCCTCAAAACAGACACACATCACAACTCCACATGGAAACATTCCTCTCTGGTGGAGGTGGTGTCTGATAATAGTGTGATAGTGTAAATAGGACACGATGCATTAGTGCTGTAATAACTCTGGAGTGGTGTGAGCTGTGTAGCATGAGGGGGGAATTACAGTAATCTGATTGTTAGTCAGGTTGGACCTTAATCCAGAAGAGAACATCAATCGGCTCTTATTTAAATACTCGGACTTGTGCAGCTTACGGTCTTGAGTCAACGTGGACAGATTATTATTTATGGAAACTACATCAGGGAGTAAAACTCCTAAAATTTCCAACCAAAGCTGGATTCAGGATCAGGTCTGGCTTCCTTTTGGTCATTGTGATGGAAAGTTATTATATTTAGTGAGTTTTCAGAGCCCTATAGTAGCTTGTTGAAAAAAAAAGTGACTAGCAACATTCTGGTGTTTTGAGAGACTTTGGTGTAAAAGCATGTGTCATTCTTACTCTTATTAAAGCACAGCAAGTGCTGCTGTGGGGCCAACGCCCATCCCAAAGCACTCACAGGCGGCTCAGTCCCCGCCCCATAGGCGGAGCAAAAGGTGTTAAACAGAGATCGACTGATATGGTTTTTTCTAATGTTGATATCAATGTGTCACGACCCTGGCTCCCCGACACCCACTTCAAGCCTGATCACCCCAGAACTCCTCCACCTCAGAACCAAACCTGCCCCAGTACACCTGAAACCAACTTTCATCCCACAACTCTTTCCCCTCAGACCAAACCCCTCTCAGGACTCCAATACCCATCATGCCACACACCGGACTTCCTGCGCGGGGATATTTCAGAAAAGTCAGAATCACTGCTCACAGCTCAGTCATCGTTCTGCTAGCATTTTACGCCAGACCCAAACCTGTTCCAGAGCTCCCGACCAGCCAGTCTTCCTGAGACCACCCAGTCTGTACTTCACCCCTGTCGACTACCAATCAGTCGTTTCACCTTTTTCTGGAACCACCGCACTCTCTCGTTTCCTTTCGGGCTGCGCGCCACGGTTCCTATATTAACTGCGTGTCTGTTCAAACCCAGCGTCACAGTTCACTCCGCGCTTGGGTCATAACAACATGCCACATTCCTACTCCCGCCGTGGTCTGTCCAGTCCAGTCTCAGGCGCATCCTGACACAATGCTGATATGTAGAAGTTATGGTCAGCCTATTGTCGATACAAGCTGCTGACCTTTTTGGGCTGATATTCATGGCCGGATTTTGTCACAAATAACAACAGTGGATGTACAACTTTCTGTACCTGAACACATTTTTGTTTGTCTGAATTTGTTGACTCTTGACTTCGTGCACTGTTCAGGATTACAATCAAACATTTAACTAAAGTTAATCAAACAAATCGATAAACTGACCAAGTATTAATTATAAAAAAACTGTAAATTTAAAAGAAATGTCAAATAAAAATAATTTTTTGAAGCATGTATTAAGCAGATATTTTCAGGAATATAAAAGTACATGTAGATATAATTCAGTAGCATAACCCGGGCTGAAGTGCCTGACTTTAAATCATCTCTAAAGAGAAATATCGGCCGATGCCGATATATAAAAATTGGTGAATATCAGTCTGATTTATTGACCGACCGATATATCGGTCCATCCTTAGTGTTAACCCCTCCTCCAGACCGCAAATGAAATGTGGTTTTACAGTCAGCCAAAATAAAGAAACATTGTGACGTAAACAAACTAAAAACTAAAATAATTTCTTTTAAATATATTTAGGGTCCAACATTATACCTCTCTACTTCAGCATCCAATAAAATTACATATAGATGGTGGACTATACCAGTTAGCTGATGATGTCATTTAGCTGCATCGAGTGAGTTTTAGGACAGCCAATAGATACTCTCCCTACTGAGAAGTTGGCTATAGTCAGGTGACTTGGATGAGCACGTCAAACATCTGGTAACCTTCCTCATTTTCACGTCAAGTCAAAACATAAGGTTTTGTTTTAAAATCTGTCGTCCAATTATCAGCATACGCAGGACACGTAAATTATGTGAGTTTTGTTTCTAAGTTTATAATCCTCTAAACCAAGATTAAACTTTCTAAAATAAAAACATTTTTCAGAGTTACAGAAGTAGGACCTTGAGAGTCCGGGGTGAGTCATTCTGAGTTTCACCTCCTCTACCAGAAACCAGAAAGCTGGTGTTTTTTCCATCTCAGTCCCAACAGCACGCTGGTCTCTCAGAGAACTGGGTGCAGTTAACAACCTTCACAGCAAAGCTAGAATCTGTAGAGCAGCAGCCAGCGCGTGTACTACGAGGCCAAAGGCTTTGTGGTGAGATGTTTGGGCTGGACGCTAACTCACACTGCACCGTGGCCAATTAAGATGGCTGGTTCTGTAAATGAAACGACGTGCACGGTGTTCAACGGGAGGGGCTGGTACCAAATGGGAGGGAAAAGCAGTCACCGGAGTTTATTAAGGGATTTTCCAAGATGTTCTTCGTTTCTTAACAAGCTTGTTGGTTGCAAGAGTTGCTGCTTGGTGAAAAAAGGATATTAACAGCTATAGACAATTTAAAAATAAACAAGACCCCGTGTGTTTCAGTTTATATTTGTTGGCATCTAATCTCCTTCTTTTTAAGCTGAATGTCCAAAAGAACAACCCTCCACACATCAATGTCAAACCTGACAGACAGTGGACACACACACACACTCTCTCTCTGTGTGTGTGTGACACACTCACAAATAGCCTCGAAGCTTTACATTTACACAGATGTCCGTGGTAGAGTGCCAGTTTGAAACTGGCTGCTCCAGCCCGAGAAAACCAAGCCAGGCAGTTTGACTCTCTTTGGGGCAGTACTGGAGCTGCTGGAGCCTAATTTTCACCGCCGGTCTGGCAACAGCGCGCCAGCACCGATGCCAGGTCGAGCTTTTACTGCTGAACTGTGGGACGCTAACAGACATCATTCATGCTACATTAAAAAAAACTAAACAGGCAAAAATGTCCACATATGTTATTTTGTGAATCAGTCAGCTATGATCTTTTGCACCCTTGCCATAAAGTTTTGCAACATGAGAAAAATTTGCTTCAGTGTTTTTCCATGCGATTACTTTTTTAGGTTGCTTCAAATTTAATGCGGCATGATGCATGGTAGGGCTGCACAAAAACATTGCACAAGTGTCCTTATATAGCATTGCACGGTGCATGGATACAAATAACCAAGGTGTAAAAATAGAAATAAATAAATAAATAACACTTTTCCACATAGAAAAACCCCCTTTTCATGGTAAATGTAAAGAGAACATTTTAAACGTTTTCCTGCTCATTTATGGAAATCTATTTAACAATTTGCTTTTCATTAAGACAAATAACATTTTTCATTTTAATTCCATGTCAATTCACAACAAAGCTTATTTCAGCACATTAAAACAAACAAGATAATAAAAGTCCAGTTCTTGTCAAACTCAATCATCCTATCATACAAGCAGAACGTCCATCATTCACAGAGACAAGCTAACTAAAGTAAATCAGAAATGAATGAATATGATCACTTTTTCTGTATTTGCTCAGTAAAAAGGGACAAATGAAGGATTGTTTGGAGCCAGTGGAACAGATCGGAGCAGGTTGCACTAGCTCACACCTGAAACGTCAGATCCACTTTCCTCCTTCCAACGCCTCATCCTCTCCTCCCATACATCTTTCTCTTCCTCCGATCACTCAGGGCTTAACTTTGAGGCTGTAGCTACTGTGTGCTGCTTTTGCCTGCCAAGTTCACTCAACTGAAAACACAGAAAGAGCCTTTTTTTCTTTCTCTTTTTTTAAGAGCTGTAGTCACTCCCCGAGCCGTGTGAAAAGGGGTCACCGTGCCACACCAGACTAACTGTAATGCTTTGCTTCTGCCTCCTCCCTGTGTCCTTACATAGATGGAAATGTTGAATCACATTATAGGACAGAGTTGCGCACACACACACACGAAGAAAGGCAAGGTTTCACTTATTTCTATTTTACTCATTTAGCACGTTTTTAGAAGCATGCAGGAACAGCCTCTATCGACGCTCATCTGCAGGTCAAAACAAAAAGCGCTGATCTGAACTGAATGAAAGTTGTTTATAATGTTGTGTGAAGTCTTATATTACTCTTATTATAACATATTTCATAAGTTAGTCAGCGTGTTGTGCAAGACAAAGTTCTTACTAGTAGCTTAGCTAGTTTAGAAATTAGCTAAATATGGTTGTAGCTTTACAAATAAATACAAATCTGATCCAATCGATCTAAATCGTCCAAAGTTGATGCCAAAACCATTAAAACAAGCGCGGTTCCTGAGCTGCACTTCTAGTGTTTAGCCCACCTAACAAACATAGAGCGCTGTGATTGGCAAGACACAAACTGCTCAGGCCAGTGGTAGGCCTAGTGAGGCTATGGAGCACATAGATATATATATCACTAGATGCCTTACTCGCGCTGTTCGTCAATGGACGAACGTCCCTACGCGGCGGCCATCTTACCTTGGACAGCTGCCCCCTTTCGTAACATTGGTGTCAATGAATGTACTCTTTAAATAACTCTAACTTGCTCAATTTTCAAACGGTTTGATTTGTTATAAACGCCAGAGATGTGGCTGTGAAATATGACGGATTTGGCCCGTTAATTTAAAAATGTGCAAGTATGTCCTATCAAGCCTATGTGTTATAAGGTTTGTAATAATGCAACTCGCTTGTAAATCCGTTAATATTTAATCGAGTTAAGAGTGTTTTTGTTTAGGCTGTTCACTCACCTTCCATCTGCTACCATTGAGAACGGAACATAAGCTGTCCGAGGTAAGATGGCCGCCATGTAGAGACGCTGTCGACTCCCAGTTAAGGCATTTAGCAATTATATGATATCTATGATGGAGCATGGCTTGACCGACCTGCAGGGCAAAATCGTTTGCTACGGTTGGTCTGGCTCTTTAGGCAAATGGATGGGTACAGAATCTGCAGATTTGCAGCACAGGATATTTTACAAACAAGGTCACATGATTTCCAGATGATCCACAGCAGCAGCAAGGAGAAACGTGTGTGTATGGCAAACTACTGTATCATGTGAAGAGGTGCTGCACTTTGTAACAACAGTGTTTTACCATAACTGTGAATCAGTTGGATGCACCTTAGCATGAAATGACTAAGAACAGAAACAGTTAGGTTATAGCTGACTGCTGGTCCTGTTGACCACATAGATTATTTACATATAATCATGGATATATTCATTCTTTTTTACACTGATTTGTCTGTATACCTCTATGTATTTGTATTCTTGCAAACATTCTCCAATTACTGATGTAGAATTTTCTAGTGCCTGCCTTTGATCTTATTTATGGTTTTATTTGCTCTTTTGTCATTAGTTTTCTTCTTTTTTATGCTTCTTTTTGTTTTGTTTTCCTATTGCACTACCTCCAAGGCATCTTGGATAGGTCATATTTGTAAATGAGAACATGTTCTCAAACATTTTACCTGGTAAAATAAAGGTTGAACAAGAAAAACAAATTAGGATCCACTTTCCCACAATGCAATGCGGTGCACTGTTGAAGTGCCACTTGAGCCAGCCCTGATTACTAAGCTGCAGAGCTAAATCTGAACTACTTTTGAGCTGAAGACTGAACCAACTCATGTTATTGGAACAGTAAATGAGTTTATACATTAGTTTCCATCCCTTTGATCATTGTTCAATAAAACATGCTGAGACGTTAGCAACATTTGATCTGAAACCAGATCTCTGAATGGTGCTGAGTACTTCCAAATATATGGATTTAGCTGAAGATCCTGATGCATTAAAACATCTGGATTGGGTTATTTAAAAAAATACATATATTCCCAGTTTATTTATCTCCTTATTACTATTTCAAGCCTGTTGCTCTTCAATATTCCTGTCATCAGAGGCAAGAAGCCACAGGTGTTTAACTGGTGCAGAAGCAGACTTTTTTATCGGATTTTTATTCCAGCTCACCTGAACTCCAGACTACTTCTACCTCTGCCAGCTTAGACTCACTTCTTTCCGCTCCTGCTCTACGTTTAATGAGAATCAGCTTCCCAGCTGTGCGTAGATATGAAAAAAAATCAAGTCACAGTGATATAAAAGAGATCTGTCAGCCCTTTATCTCAGCGTGAGTAATCAAACTGTTGATGCGAGGCTGTAGGTTGAATTCAGAAAGGTTTTGGCTCCAAACATTTTCTTTTATGTGAGCTGGAACTTGCCAGGAATCCCCACGTCTCTGACTGAACACATCTCAGGAAAAGTGTTTTTTATTCATTCCTGTTACAGTCACAATCAACCTGCTAATCTGAAACCACAGAGGGAAGAAAGGCTGGACCGTGTGAGGGCTAACTCAAGCTACGATACAAGAAAACAGGAAGCGTGTGTAACTCTGAAGGCAAAGCAGCCTGAAAGGTATAAAAGTTAAACACCAAGTGTGTGTGTGTGTGTTTCTGTTACACAACGGGAGAGTTCTTCCCATCTGCGCCTCTTCGCAGCCCCCGCATCCCTGAGCGATGAAGCGAGAAACGACAGCTTTGCCTTGCACTCTGCCTCCCTCAGTCTTCCTCACAACGCCGTCCCACTCTTTATTAGCATCATCGGCTGCCCACGAAAACACGCTCTTTGCTCTACTTCCTTTACTATCACCCTTTTACTTTTCCTGACAACACACACACACACATATATACACACACACACAAACAGCTGGGTATAAAAAAGATGGCGCATAAATCATCCCACTTCTCCGTTAACATCATGTCCGTCTGGCGTCAGCTTAACCCCAAACACAAACCACCCTGCAGGGTGTCTAAACAACATTTTACCTCTTGTGCTCAAATTCCAGATTATCCCACTAAATGCATCACTGTCTGCAACACGCCCCCTCCCCATCCCTTTCTCCCAACCTTCATCTCTTTCCGTGCTTTTCCAGCTCGCCTAACTTCCCACAGGGCTCATTGTTGTGGAAAATATGTTAAAACAAAAGGAGGGAGACAGTGCAGTGATAATCCTAAACACAGCAGCTGGAGAATTAGCTAGCCATTTGCCAGAGACGGCCTCCCTGGGTTTGTAGCAACATTAAAAAAAAATCCACTCTTGATTGTTGTCAGAGCTAATTATTTGTCTTTGCTTTAAAATATTGATGACATTTGTCTTTTAATTGCCAGTGATGCAAGATGTTTTTCACTTTTCACCGCGAGCATTTCTGCTGTGGACGTCCAAATAGGATGCAACGGTACTTTGATGATCCCATCCGGCGTGGAAAGGCATTTTAGCTGGTTCCACCAGGGTTTCTTGTTTTATCTGAATGAATTAATTATAGATGCACCGAGACCTGTGAGCACTAACGGGATGCAGCCAGTAATGCTACAAAAAATGACAGTAATGTACTCAGTAATGAATCACATGTTGCAGCAGCAGAACATTCATGCTGCTTCCATTAATGTATTGCAGCTGAGAACTGTCCTTTTGTTTTTCCTTTTCAACAATCTGTTTAACTTCCTTCTAGTCCTCCCTGGCGCTGCTGTAGTCGTGTGATGCCAAAACCCTGGTGGCTGTCTGGTCAAACAGGGAAACCGGTCCAAAGTCTTACATTTCAGAAAGCCCTTATACACCGCTCACCAAAATGTGCATCGCTGCTGCAAACCGCTCCTTAGTAAACAGCATTCCATGTCTTAAAATTATATCAAATATTTGAACTATCAGAGCAGTTGTTTGGTTTTAGCTCTTTCAAGATGGCACAACCTCTTACAACGGAAACTTTAGTGAGGAATTACCCTGAACTAGGACCTCCTATGTGCTTTTCCCAAAGCAACACGCTCCATTGTGGCTGGGCTTCTGCCTGGTAGCCCAGTTAGCACATGCTTTCATCTCCAAGCTGCACAACCATCCAGCTAGCTGTTCTCTAAAGGTACTGTGAGTCAAGGGCTATAATTCGGTGATCGGGTGTAATGCAGATTACAGTTTGAAGGGTTAAAGGTGGGTTCGTTTTCCTATAAATTCTGGATAAAATGTCACTTTGTGATTCGAGAAAAAGCAAACGTGTTAGCTTTTTTTTTTTCACAGATGCAGAAAAGAAAGTCAAGCAGGCGGCCAGCAGACACCTGTAAATCAAATTGCACACAAAAGCAAGAGGAGTCTGCTGAGAAAAAGCCAGACTCATAAGTTTCGACCCAGACTGACCACATTCATTGTTCACCCACCAGACTGACATTCCAGGAATAAGCAGAGGTGGATCTTTCATCTGGTTCCCACACAAGGCCATCCAGAGGACGCACATTTCAATGTGTAATAGAGCACACACATGTACACACACACACACACTGCATCAATCACATGATCCTTCAGGTACTGTGTGGTTTTAAAATGGAAGACACATTCCACGAGGAACAGTCTGAAAATGCAAACATACTTGAAGAATGACTAAATCACAGTCACTCACCCACTCACACTATTTTATTTATTTTTACTATGCAGGTTAGGAAATACCCTTAGAACCCCAGCACAAACAGATTAAAGACAACAGCTACCACTCACCCAGGTGGTCTCCATGGAAACTGTTGTCATGGGATGTTCTACCATGGGGCATGCGGTCATGATGAGCAGCAGGAGGCCAGATTTGTCCAGTCTTGCGTACACTCACAATCGTGGCCTCAGACATGACCACGTGGCCTCCCTGCTGCCTGTGGTGACGCTTCTGGGACTGAGGTGTCGGCGGGCTGCTGCTGTCGTAGGAGTGCTGAGAGTTCTGGGAATTCTGGGACGGCGAGCGGCTCTTCTCTCTGAAAGGTCGACGGAAGGCCGTGGTTGGGCTTGGTGAGACATGGCTGGACTGGCCCGAGGAGAAGTCCTCCTCGCTGGACGTCAGATTCTCATTGGAGCTGCAGTCAGGCGTATAGCCACCACCTCCACCTGCGTCCTCAAAGCTACCCGGGGAGTAGGAGCGACGGGGCCAGGTCAGGAGGTGATCATCGCCTCCTCCATGGTCTCTCATTGTGATCCCACTGCCACCTCCTCTACCGTCTCCACTGCCACCTTCACCCATCATCACCCCACCAACGTAGACACTGGAATAGGCCTGGAACTCAGAGGGTTGCCATGGAGGAGGTGGGGGTTTGCCTCCATTGGCCCTCCCTGAGTGCCTCTGGTTGGGCTCTCCGTCTTCATATTCAGCATCATAGCCACAGGTGCTCTCTGTAGACCGTCCTCTGTACACAGGCCTGGCACGGAGCTCACCTGCCACCGTTGCCAGATTCCCTGGGAGGGAGTGGAGAGACCTTTTCCGCTCCATCTGCATGGCCTGTGTGCCCAGAGAGCTGATCTTATCAGAGACGTCACGATCATTCACTCTGACTAAACCCCTGTCATGGTGGAACTCCATGTTGGTGTAAAATGGAGGTGGAGGTGGCGGCAGCTGCTTCTCCTGTCCCTTAGCTACATCGCCTGCAGAGTGAGAGTTGGCCCTTTTGATCCTCTCAAAGTTGGACCTTAATGCTGCCACACCAAGACCCATCCCTAGCTTGTCCTTGGGGTCAGAAGGCAGCTCCTTGTCTGGGGGTGGAAGGGCGGGCCTGCGAGGTGATACGGACATGCCGCCTCTCTGCTTAGATGGAGAAAGGCCATCCAAGTTGTCGCAGGACGTCGACTCGGCTTGCTGAGGTGTTTCAAAGGCTGACTCCAGGCCATCTCCGTGGGAAGCGGATTTTCTGGCTGGTGGGGGCCTGGGTTTAGACCTGCCAGCTCCATCACCGAGCGGCTGGTAGCGACTTCTATCCCCGACAACCCCGCTAACGCCAACATATCCACCAGCTACGCCAACTCCACCAGTCTCCTGCATGTGGGGCTGCTGGGACTGGGACTCTGCACCCTGCACGGCTGCAGGGTCCACCCCCTCGTTCAGCGGCGTCTTCCTGAAGCCCCATCGCTGTTTGTCGTAGCTCTTCCTTTCTTTGGCCAGAAGGGTCTGCAGGTAGATCATGCGGAAGCGCTCCTTGTTCACCTCCTGCTCCAGGCGTCGAATAGACGCCTTGCACTTCTCCAGCTCCTGCTCAATGCCCACAACAGACCGAAGCTCCATCTTGGGGGGTTCTGACTCTGGGAACTGTGCCTTCCAAGCCTCTATGAATCCCACCGGCTCCACCATATTGTGCTTAATTTATTTTCAGACCCTGGTTCAGACACAAGTGGGGGGCGGAGGGTGCCAACTGCGCACCGTTTGACCCCCTCCGAGTCCAGTACGCCAGTGTGTCACTGCAGACAACAATGGCCACGTCCAGCTGAACAACGGGAAGTCTGTTGATGTGAGGATTTTAGGAAACCCGGACACAAACACACAGCCTGCTCGCTGACACTTGCCGAAGGTTGCGCAGTCGCAGCGATCCCATTCTGATCCTGAGAAACCGGCTGCTCCTTCAGGAGGAAAAACCACCAATGTGCGACACAAATGTCATAAAAACACGTTTTTCTTCTGCATTGTTCCAGAAAAGGACTACATAAAAAAATCTGCCTCGACACAATGACAATAGGCTACGTTTATGCAGGGTGACACGGGGGGTGTGCTTCCCTGAGAAAAACCAAGGATGGAAAATAAAGTGTTTGAATCCAGTTCGGTTCACTTACAGCCTTTTGCTTTTAATCCCAGGCTTTCTAACCCTTACACTCCTCTGTAGTGGTGCGATTGTAATCCCAGGTGCTGCTTCTCGCCTTTGTACCATAAAAGAAAACGGATTTTTTTTCTTCCTTAAAGTGGGAAAAACAGCAGAGTTTGTGCTCGGGTTCAAACGGTCCTGCGTTAGGAAGAATTTAGCCTGGATTCTTTATCCCATTTCTTCTCCAGAGCACCTGTTATCGGTTATTTCCTTCCAGATTCATCTCGTGTCTTGGGACGTGATGCTGCTGCTGCTGCTGCTGCTGTTTGCGCTCCCATCTCTGACCAGTAGCGCTGAGGCGACTGGAAGGAATGGGAGGGACCAGCAGGAGAGTGGAGTCTGCTGGTTAAAGAGACAGAACCTGGCATCACGTCACTGGAATGGAAACGGCTTTTATTCACAGACAGATGATCGACTTATTGTTCATGTCTCAACAACTAAGATCTGATTTTATTCCACTGTCTCCCATTTCAACATAAACAAAATAAATTACATTGGCTAACTCACAAAATCCACGTTCTTGTAATTTTGTTTAAAATTATTAATGCAAATATATAAATTAATAGTTTTATTGCCTCTTGATTTATTTAAAAACAAGAAAATCTACTTTTCAAAGCAGGGGAAACAATGACTGTTTATAGCGTAACTAAACACTGCCACCTGCTGGATAATTTAACTCACTGCACGTGTGAGTATTTTTCTTTTTTACTCATTTCCAAAACTTTTTTATCTTTAAGTTCCCAAACTTAGTCCTCTTTCCAAATAACATCTGCAAGATATGCAACACATATTTTTGTGGATTGAAGCATACAGACATTGTTAATTAATTATGAGACAAAAGCCATAAAGACCCATTTTCTTTTCCTGTAATAAGTAAGGTAGGAATATGCAGCATGCAATCATTTGTTTGACTGGTTGATTTCTGGAGATTATCGCAGGACCCCATACTTGGTGTTTTAGTATAGATCCTGACCTGCTCACCTGCATTTTGGGTCCTACAACAACCACCACCATCATGACACCCTCTTAAAACCCATAGGGCCCAATAAAATCAATATGTGGGCAAACACTGTGGAAACAGCGAACAAACCCTATTGGGACCCATATGGACTGCCCATATAGATCCCATATGGGGCCCACCTATGTGTGCTGGCTGGGCTGGAGCATCATGGCAAATACCATAATGCTTCATTTTTGAAAGCCAATATGGAAGTTTTCTTTTTGACATTCAGACAATTCTAATTGCTACAATGCTGGCTCATAGGGCACAGTTAAGTGAAAAAAAGAAACTCTTCGACCATTTAAAACTTTGTATGTAGATCAGAATATTTATAATTGAAACACGTAATGCCACTATTAACATAAAAGTACATATTTGTATGTTTATAATCATGTAATCATATAAACAAATCAAAATGTAGCAAAAATAAAACTGGCGCCTGCCCCCTGCAGTACATAGACTCTCCACCAGAGGGTTGAAGGAATGCACAAAGACTTTATAAGGCAGGTTTATGAAGAAAATACTAATCCTAATAAGGAGATAGAGTTCAGACTACCTCCTTCACACAAATTTAGACACAACCATCAAAGTTTATGAATTCTCCAACATTTAGTTCTGTCAGTGCTGCAAGCCTTGGACCCACGTTTCATTGAACATACAGCAGGGTTTTTTTCCCCTCTACAGCAAAGATTAGTTAGAAATTTGCCAAAGATGGGGAGGATGAACCCAGATGGTAACAAAACACCTTTAGATGGAAAAGATGACCAAACCTTTTTCTCAAAAGTGATAAGCTAACATGAACCTCATCACTATGACAACACAAAATGTCATGACTCCAGATCCCAGAAGTTATGTTGTATCCCATGTTACCATGACACCCATGTATCTCACGTTGATGATGTGACACCAGGTACTGGAAAAGAAAGAAAAAAAAATCATCCTGGATGTGATGAATTTGTAGATCTTCATGGCTGGGACTGACCAGCATGTTTTGAAGTGGCTGTTAATCTGAACAGATTACAGGCCAGAAAATTAGGCAGCATCTAATCTCTGGGATGTGGTTGTACAGATGCCAACATTTTTTGTGCAACGTACGTAGAGATGGATTCTCTGATAAAACATTTTCACTCTTAAAAATAAAGTTGAAACTTGTTTTTCTGCATTTTCAATGATCTATTAACTCATTTTTCACCCCAAGGATAAAATAAACACAAAAATCTGAAGACAAGCGGGTTAAATTTGGATCTATTCAAAAACCAGACTAGATGCTGAATAAAGGACACACATGAAATACTTAATTATTTTATTTTCCTGAAAACACAACCTCAGTAATGCATGTACAATCATTATCAGCCTTCAGTACTGATTGATGTCTTCTTTACATACAGTTAATATTGTTCTTCAACCAGGTGTCATGGGGAGGCTGAACAGGCCTCCTCAGTTTAAAATCACAGTATTACAGCAGTTGATAAGGATACAGAATAGAATAATTATAGGAATGTCAAGGCAATAAGAAAACCAAACACATTGTTGTATTGCAGGTTCACAAAGAAATGAGTGACAAGTCTGTTAAACTCAACAAAAAGAACTAAATCATGGATGTAAATGGCTTAGTGAGCTGTTAAATAATGGTTAAAAAACAGTTAAGCACAGTCAAGTTTAGCATGAATCAATTCATGTCCAACATTGTGCAAATCTTCCAAACCGTTACCGATAAAAACAGTGATTTTACAATTTATCATATAGAGCTATCTTAAAACCATCCTAATGTCTTTTTGAGTATTATACATAAGAATCTATAAATACAAAAAATAAAACTGCAAAGCCTACGTACAGCTGAGACGCATGCATGAATGTTTTGTACACTGATGTACAGCTAAGACCATACAACCCAGAGCTTTGAGGATTCCTCAGATGAGTGTGGAACAAGTTCTTCATGCAAGAAGGATTCAGCGAGGTTCAGAGCTTCCCTGCACATAAAACTGGAATAATGTCCTTTTTTTTGTTTGGTCAAATTTCAGGATGTGGTTGTGATGCAAAGGGCAAAAGAAAGCAACTAGAAGCATCTTTTTACATATTCGGTTTGCCTTTTTGCCCACCCGTTTTGTACGTACTGCTGGTCTTCACGGTGTTGGCGGTGAATAATTAAAGCGTGAGAGCACACTCTGGTTGGAAGGACTCCACAGATTCTTAATCCGACCTGACACTGCTTTCACGAGAGCCAACCTAAAGGAAAGGAAAATAGTATTAGAACAAAATCTCAAAAATTATTGTATTTTCATCCCAAAAAATTGAATTTTGTGAAAATAAGCTCGTGTCAGAAAGGTGAAAATAGCAGCACACAGTGACGTGGTAAAATGGTGAGACGTGATTATCTCCTTACATATGAAGATTTCCTCTTATATACTTCTAAATGGAATGGTGTGTGTTTCCTCATGTGATGATGTATTTAATGGATGTAAGAGATGAATACTCACTCTAATGACAGGGGAGCCAATGGAAGGCATTGAAGACAAAAATAAAAATCACACATTTGTTAAGACAAACACAGGCAGTGAGAACAACCAGGCTTCTACCTACAAACACATGCTTGAGATGGCTTTTCACACATGGAAATGTCCACACACATTAGTGCAGTTCACTCTGATCCCAGCGTGCGTTTTCACCCACAAACTACGCTCTCATCAGCGGTCCCACCTACGGTGGTCAACGGTTCGTATTCAAGTAAAACAAACACAGAAACACTGGACATGAGCCTCAGACGCTTTAAATAAAGACAGAAAACACTTGATTCAAAGGGTTCATTGAGTGTATTTTTTCCTTGTAGAAAAACAAAACATGTAATGTTTTAACTGCAGTTGTTTAAAGTACTTGCTGTATTAGTAGTTTTTGCAAAGACTATTACCGTCCTTTGAATCAAACGCCGTGAAATGAAATGAACATACAGCATCCCCACACAGCTCCGTCTCCACACGTTAAAGATCATACAAACAAAACATATCCTTAAAAAGAGGTTAAAGGGAAAAAAGATTTTGTTCTTTTGTTTTCTGCACAAGCAAATAGGGGGCACACCTCAGGTGTCATCTGTTAGCAAGACTGTTGAGGAAAAGCGTGTCAGGATGAGCAGAACCGATTCTTTCATCACACTGAGGTAGCTGTGCTCTGCCAGGTGCAGAAAAAATGTTTTCAATCGCTATCGTTAAAAAAAAACATTCACAAAAGGTATTTCTACTAGAACAAGGGGAACTTACACAATTAAATTAGAAATGAGAAACCACGTACAGTTCATGCTCGGTCACAAGACATGCAGCTTTTTTCCGTTTCCCAGGATTTGTTTTTTCTCTAGTTTAACCCAAACCTGTCCCGCCCTTGTCTGCCATATGGAGCTTTGTCCTCTCAGTGTTCTGAGTTTTTACTGAAGACACAATGGTAAACAGAAAAGAAATCAAGGCGGTATTTCTAAGCCACGCTGGTTAAACAATTTACAAAGCCATAAAAAAAACGTTGCATAAAATAGTGTTCAATCTCTGTACAGATCACATAAGTTGATATCTTAAACTTTCTTTTCGTTGGGAGGGAACCTGAACAAAACCATTCTCTATAACTGTAGTGACATAAGACATGATACAGTTAATCCTAACATATTTAAAATATACCTTAAAGGCAATATAAACAAAAAAATGGCAACACTAGTAGCTTTTAAACCAGCGGTACAGTCCAAAGCTATGGGAGTGGTGGTCCTCTAACACGCATCCATTCACAAATCCTATCCCAACTCAAAACAAGCAACCTTTCAGCGGTTTAGATTATTTGTTACGTTTCATGAGTGGAGTTGGTCCTTCTTGTGCACACAAGCTCACACTCAAACACACACTCTAACTCTACAAGCGCACACACACACACACACACGCTAGCTATGCACATTTAGGAAGGAAGAGAGTGGGAAAGGGGGAGGTGATGGCAGTGGGAGGGATGGACAGAGGGGGGATGAGAAACATTGAGGTTGTGCTCAGGTCAGTCAGGACATGAACATGTCAGCCATGTTAGTGTCAGAGCTGTAAATCCAGAGGACCAAAGGGAGGGAAATAGCCACGAAGGGCCAGGAGATGCCCTCCATACATGCAAACAGAGAGCAGCCTTTGGAGCCCGCAGGCTTCTCCAGCTCTCTACCGGGCTCCAGGTAGTTCCTGGCAGCAAACTTGAGCAGCTCGTCCAGTAGGATGACGGGCAGAGAGATCTTCAGCACCATTAGCCACTGAGTCAGATTCAAAGGGGTGATCTGAAAGATGATCTGCAAATACAGGAAAGTGTCAAATTTCAGAGGCTGGGTGATTAAGTAGAGATGTACATGACAGTAGAGTTTCTCATCTAAGGATGATTCTCACCGGAAGAGGCTCCACATAGAGGATGAGGAAGTGAAGCGACATGGAGAGGCAGATGGCACCAAGCAGCCACACATTCTCCCAGGGAGGCATCCGTAGCAGAGACTGATTCTCCGATACACTGAAAAACAACGCAGATGGATGAAAACTAGAATAAAAACGTACCTAAAGACAAACAGGAAGCCTTGCTGAAACAAACCTGTTCAGAGCATTGCACATCTCTATAGTAACGAGCACGGACAGGGCCATGGTCATTGGGTAAGGGGACTCAAACACCTTACAATCCAGACCCTGGAAGTCCGGATTCTCTGGACCACATTGCAAGAAATGGCTCTGTAAAAAGTTACAGGAAACCAGATTAGAGCTCAGAGGAAATAAACGGAGTGAAGTTCAAAGCTAATAGTTAAGATCTACCAGCTGGTAAAAGGTGATCCTCGGTCCATCCTCAGCAGCAACAAACCACCATGAAGCAGCTCCAACAGTGGCAGCCCCAACATAACCTGCAAGGCCAAATCAGCTCACTTAGACAAGACCCCAAATACCAAAGAACATCTGTTTTTAGACAACCTGAGCCATGAAACACCAACTTACAACCAATGGCAAGATATCTGAAAAAGAGCCAGCCGGAGATGAGGGGCTCCCGAGCGTTGCGTGGAGGTTTGCTCATGATGTCCAAGTCAGGAGGGTTGAAACCCAGGGCAGTGGCGGGCAAACCATCGGTTACCAGGTTGACCCAGAGCAGCTGAACAGGGATGAGAGCTTCAGGGAAGCCCAGAGCTGCAGTCAGGAAGATGCTGCACACACGAGCATGATGGTTATGACAGAATAAGAGTGTTTATAAAGGAACAGTTACACAAACAAGACAGCCATCCTCACCAGACCACTTCTCCCACATTAGAGGAGATCAGGTATCTGATGAACTGCTTCATGTTATTGTAAATGGCTCTGCCTTCCTCCACTGCAGCTACAATGGTAGAAAAGTTGTCATCAGCCAGCACCATCTCTGAGGCCGTCTTGGCCACGGCTGTTCCTGAGCCCATGGCGATGCCGATCTCAGCCTTCTTCAGAGCAGGGGCATCGTTCACTCCGTCACCGGTCTGAAGTCACAGAGACAGAAATACATCAGCCTGATGAACTACTCATATGAAATATCAGATCTGCTGTTACACCAGCTTAAACCTTTCCTTACCATAGCGGTGATCTCATCGTAGGACTGCAGATACTCAACAATCTTAGATTTATGTGCCGGCTCGACTCGAGCGAAGCAGCGGGCTTTGACCACAGCGTCTCGTTGTGCAGCAGGCGAAAGATCGTCAAACTCTCTGCCAGTAAACGCCATGCTAGAAACATCATCATCTTCCCCGAAGATGCCGATACGTCTGCAAATAGCCACCGCCGTCCCTAAAATAGACACGTGAACAAAGTTTACTTCCTCAGGCTGCTCAGGATTAAACCAAGCATCTTAAATGTTCATTTGAAATGTTCTTCTTACCCTTGTTGTCTCCAGTGATCATAATCACTCTGATGCCTGCGAGGCGACAGAGCCGAATAGAGGCTGCCACCTCCGCCCTGGGAGGATCCAGCATGCCCACGCAGCCCACGAACGTCAGGTCAGTCTGGATGAGAGAAAAAAACAGAAGAGCGTTATTAAAGATTCAGGAATGTGAACTCTTAACACAGAGCAAACATTTTAGTAGACTCTGGTGCACTTATCCACCCCTCCAGACTCTCACCTCATACTCTACAAAGCGAGACGAGTCCTCCAACATCATCTCATCTTTACTCATGGGATTATCTCGCGTTGCCAGAGCGAGACAGCGCAGGGTGTCTCTGCCGGTCCCGTACTCCCGGATCACAGACATGATCTTCTCCTTGATGCCAGGAGTCATCGGCACCTTGTTGCTGCCTACACGGATGTGTGTGCACCTGTCAATCACTCCCTCTGGGGCACCCTGTGAACACAGATCAACAAAAGAAGATTTCAAAGTAAGAAATACGCCAATAAGCTGCTTATGTCATCGTCTCATTGTGTGAACAGTTTACCTTTACAAACATCTTCCCAACAGAGGAGCGTGCTTTATTAGGAGAACAGTACACAGACATGGACTTCCTGTCTCTGGAAAACTCCAACGTGAATTCTTTTTTCATCAGCTGCTTGATCACCTACAACGACACAAGCCTGCAATCAGACCCTCGTCCCTCTTTTAAAGTTAGAAGCCTTCCTGTGGCCTGATTCGGACTTTCAAGCCAAGATCTTCCTTTGAAGGGATAAAGGTTACGTACAGAGTTACAGGCGTTGGCTCGCTCAACCTTGGACAGGCTTTTGATGTCTGTATCAAACACGTTCATCTTCTCCACCAGGCACGTCAGAGCCGTCTCGGTGGCCTCACCCACCTTCTCGTACACACCTTTGGTCTGGACAAACAATCACAGGTGATGAACCGTCGTCATTAGATATGCCACAAAAACGTGCAAAGTTGCCATGCTGGCGCTCGTGGAATGAAGTTCAGGCTGCCGACCTCGTTATAGTCCAGTGAAGAGTCGTTACAAAGGGCACAGATGGAGGCCAGCTCCACCAAGGCATCAAACTGGGAACACTTCGCTGCTTTGCCATTATGAAAACTAAGATACAAATAAGAAAAAGGGTCAGTAAAGTGAAACTGTTCCGCAAAAACACACAACTAGCATTTATAATGTGTTTCAGTTCATAAATGTATAAATTAAAGTGATCTAAAAGAGATGTTGATATATTTACTGTAGATTAATTTATTTGAGGTTAAAAAACAGTGAACACTTACACTTCTCCATCAGGGGCGTATGTGGAGCCAGTAACGGTGAATTCCTTTAATGAACAGCTGTCAGCCTCAGCTCTATCGATGATAAACATCTGGAAGAAACAAAGAGACCAAAACCTTAAAATGATTTTTTACTCACTTTGACATCACATTAAAATGCAGAAAAGCTGATGCAGTCTCTGCCAGCAGGTGGCAGTGCACGTCTATGTGAGAGAACCCCTCATAAGATGTTGTAACACTGAACAGAGCATCACAGTAAAATCCTGATCCAAAGCAGACGCGGAGCACTGCGGTGGGGAACGGCTATAAATGTCATCCTACAACAAACTGGACACTGAATTCTTCCGTACGGTTAAATGACATCAGCAGAGCAGAAAAGTGACTCAATGTGGAAACGCCTGAATTAGAACATTGGTGTAGGAATTATTTGTTTGATAATGAACTATTTATAGCCTTTTTAAAAATAATAAAAATTTAAATAGATAGATGATAGATAGTAATTGCAAAATACTTCATTATCCAAATTACTTTTGCCATTGCTCACTTTCAGCAGATCCAATATCTTCTGTAAAAAATTTATAATGATGATAACGATTATCACTATCATTGTTTTTTTTTTTTTACATTTGGGGCACATTTGCCACGCGCCAACGATGGGTAAGAATAAAGACAGCAAGATTAGAATAAATGAGTGCTGTAGCAGCAGAACTGCAAAAAGCTTAAGCTTAAGATTCTAACCAATCCTAGAACACAGGAAGCAGCCGTTAAAAAGCTGCACTGCATATAAAACCATCAGTCAAATAATTTATGCTCTGTCCTATGTGGATGCTGCAAATGTGTCAGATTAGGTTTGACTTGCAAAAAATGTGTGAGATGAGCAAGAGCTGTAGATGAAGGGAAGGCAGAAAGAGACACAAGGTCAGTTATGCAACTCAACTGGTTCTGCTGCTGACTAACTACTGCATACTGATCAGCATTCTGCTTGAGTGGAAAGATGGAGGCTGAGAAACGCGCTGAAGTGATGAAAGGATGGAAAAGGACAGAAACAACCTGAGCCGTGTACAGTTCATCCCTCATCACCACCAACTGTTCTGGTGACCTCAGGATTTACATAAACATGCTTTTCTGCACGTTTGTTATAATGGATTATAAAAATAACCGATTGCAGCTTCTGCTAATTCTCTAGCATGCATACTTTTTATTTCTTCTGTCTACTGCTGAATGAGATAAGCTGTAAAACAAAACAATACATCATGACCTAACCCACTCTGTCTTTAACCAAGAGCCTTACCCTGCACACAGACATCTGATTGGTGGTCAGAGTGCCAGTTTTGTCAGAGCAGATGACAGACGTACAGCCGAGGGTCTCCACGGAGGGCAGACTGCGAACAATAGCATTTTTCTTGGCCATGCGGCGTGTCCCTAAAGCCAGGCAGGTAGTGATGACAGCAGGGAGACCTAAACGAAAACAACAAATTCCCCAAAGGGAGAAAGGATTATTGAAATTAAAGGGAAGATAACTCAAGGAAGACCTGCAGTCAAAACTTTTACACTCGTTTTTCTCCTCCAACATTTAGAAACAGCACATAGTGTAAGAGAACATGTATAGAATAAAGTAGCATTGAGACTCTGGAGCATACCCTCAGGGATAGCAGCAACAGCCAGAGCCACGGCAATCTTAAAGTAATAGACGGCTCCTCGGATCCAGGAGCCTCCGTGGACGGGGTCGTTGAAATGTCCGATGTTGATGATCCACACAGCAATGCAGATCAGTGAGATGACCTATAATTACATAAATCAATAATTAACATCAAATGTATTGGGAGCGGTGTTTCAGACTTTAAAAGTACAACATCTTTTAACCTTAGATAGCTGCTGTCCAAACTCATCCAGCTTCTGCTGCAGGGGCGTCCGCTCCTGCTCCGTCGAGGCCATCTCATCTCGGATTTTACCGATTTCTGTGTTTCCAGCCGTGGCCACCACCACACCCACAGCCTTACCCGCTGCAATGTTCGTACCCTGAGAGGTTTAGGTAGTAGAAAAGAAAACATTTAAGGACCAAAGCAACTAAAGACGAGGGTAGAATTATTTTAGAAATCACTCGACGTGTCAAAGATCCTGAAACTTTTACAAAAGTCATTAAATTTAATCCCAAAACCAGGCAATTCCAATTAGAGGGGAACTATTTCTGATCATTCAGACACGTGGGGTATGTTTGCTTGTGTTTTAAAACAGGAAAGCATGATTCAATATTTAGCAAAAATAGAATAAAACGACTGCCAAAAGGGACAGCTGGAGAAAATAAAAGATCAAAAGAGGAGGAAGAGCCCTTTACATGAGTGTAGTCAAAGGAACATAAAGAATGTCGGGACAAAAATAAATAAATAAAAAAGCTTAAAAATGATTTGGTGAGTCACTCACAGAAAATAGCATGTTCTTCTTGTCCTGGTTGACGGCACGTGGGTCTGGCACCGGGTCTGTGTGTTTGATCACAGACACAGACTCTCCTGCAGGAAGAGGAAGCCGTGTAAGTTTCTACACAGCAGAGTGATGGTTGGATGACATTTTGGACAGCTGTGTGGAAAGGGCTTAGCCTCCAAGCGGACCTGACTAGTATTAAACACCACTGTGTTCTTTTGGGCATAATCAACCGTGCAGGGATCACACCATTTGGAAAGAATAAGCCAGGGAGAGTTGGACAGGCAGCATGGCCATGAATGGGGAAGGAAAATAGCTCAAACACTAAAATATCCCATGGAATTTGCTACCAATTAAGGCAGCAGAGCAAGATGAGAGATCTAAGGCTCTTGTACATTAGCCATCCTTTATCATCCACAGATCTGTGAGGTTTGTGTCTTTTCCATCCACACTCCTCATTCGTTTTCATTAAACATGGACAGAGAAGCAACAGCCATCTGAATTAAAAGGTGATGGAAATATTACATTTTTGTGATGCATCAGGGACATTTCTAATAAGATGATGAAAAGAAGAAAATCCTGCAATATATGTACCTGTGAGGATCGACTGGTCCACCCTCAGTGTGGTCGACTTTATAGAAGTCAGCCTGATGTCTGCCGGCACTTTATCACCAACTGTAAACAGAAACAATTTAATTATCTCAGCACTTTAAATGCAGCTGCAAATAACTGCAGGTGAAGGGCTGCTTTGGAAAAAGATATTAAAGCTATAAAAGCAGATAAACGGTCGTTTGGCGAGATATTTGATGCATCTAAACGTCCTAAATGTAAAATGAGGCCTTTTAAGTAACTAATGAAAGGATAAATTTAAAGATAAAAGCACAAAGTAACCAACCAAATACAGAAACCAAACACTCGGAAATGAAATCAACAGCTGAGTTACGCTGATGCGCCGTCAGAGTAATAAAATAATCACACTTGAATTATTTGCAGAAGCCAGAGGAGAGTCATGCATTTAATATTATTAATGTTCCACTCGACTCTTGTGCAGGACAGAAATAGATTGCTGGGGATTCTTGCTCTAGTAACGAGCCTTCAGAGGGCTGCAGTAAAATAAATGTGAAATTTACTCATTAACTCAAACAAATGTTTTCTTTGAGTAAATCCAATAAGTACAAGACATTTATTAAATGTAGTTTTCCAAACAGAATGACTAGTTTACATGGTGTCTGGCTAAATCAGATCAAACTAAAGCTTTGATCTGTAGTGTTTCATGTTAGCGCCGGCTCTGCGTGTGGAGGCATGTCTGAACTTTTTCTTTGTGTTTTTCATTATTACAGGATGCATGTGGAAACAAAAACATGTCAGATTCTTATCTTTTGAAGAGTTGAATCTAAAAGGCCTCAGGCCGTTTCAGATAAACCAAATCTACCAGATTTGATGTCGTTTTTAAAGAAGAAAGCAGAATTTAAACCACTGCTGCTGCACCAGGGACCTTTTTCCTTTGAGCTTTACAGTTTGACATCACACGGCATGAAAGGGGTAAGATAAAAGCAGTGACCCAGAGGCTCTTAAAAAGATCACTCTGTGGACAGTGGAGTGTGGTGACAGACATGTAAACCAACCCTCGGGCCTCCGCTGTGCTCCTCGGAGAAGGAAGTAGGAGACAGCGGACGGTCGAGAGGGAAAAGGGGCTTACACGAGTCCTTCAAACAACACGTCCAAAAATGGGAAAACTATTTTGATGAGCTTTAAACATGCTGCTGGATTTGGGGGCAGGAGGGGATGCTGAAAACATCTGTTTTAAGGAAGGAGATCCCGTTCCATGTCAAGAACTGAAATAGAAACAGGGTGATGTGGGATCGCGTCCAGACCGTTCTGTCCATTCTCACATGTTCCCAAAATTCTGTTCATGCATCATTCGAGACATAAATGAGGAAGTTGCTTTCTACCACCCAGCGCATCTGCATTACTTCACATCCTGATCATGTTATCGTTACAAAACTAAATCATTATTGAAAATTTACTAGACTGACTCCATAATAATCACAACTTGGACCGGCTACGATACCTTATTTAGTCCTTTAGTTTAAACTAAAATACTTTATCACCACGAGTCTGATTTAAAGCTTTATACCTTAAACAGGCTGGAGGAAGAGGCAGATAACAATCAGAGGATGAAGGAAGATACAAAGAACCTGCAGCCACTGGAAATATTAAAGCCTCAAAGCCCTGTGGGAAGGTTACCGCAAAAACTCATTAATTAGAAATCCCTCCAACAGACTCTGCTATTTTCCATTCACAGGTCTATACCGCAAATAAGGTCACAGCAATAGACTAACCTACTTTCACAGGCAACCAGACAAAATCTAATCAGACATAATCACCGCCATATTAAAGACAAGCAGGTATATTGGCTTCTTAAATGTTTATTTGTACTAAAATCACTGTCAAGAATAACATGCTTTTCCCAGAAGTTTAAAATTTAATGCATTTTGGAAATGAAAGTGTCAAAGCCTCTGAAGTTATGGATCTGTTTTATTAATGCTGCTATAACTCATCGCGTTTTGCACCAAGGGAATGGAACGATTGTGCAATTATGCCAAGAAATTTTCTGCAGTGACCTAAATTTCAACCCCACACGAGAGACATCTTGCCTTCAGTCTTACAGAACAAGCTCTTTTTAGCTCTTGTTTTTAATGGGAAAAGAGCAAATGACCTCTGGGACCGGAACCTTTCCTTCTCCCTGGTGCACAAAAGGACTTTATCTGTAATATCTGCTCCCCTGGGAAATGGACAAATGTCAGGCTGCATACGCTTAACCAACAACATCCCAACAGCGTGTAAAGGCTGAAGCTGATTTTAAACTGTATTTAGAGGAAAATCAAACTAAAGAAAACTGACACTAGGGTCTTTCATCAACTAAAATTAATGATTTGTGGAGGGATTGGCTAGTAAAACTAAATCCTATAAAGGAGCGTTTATTTTCTCTCAAAGTGTCCAAAGGTCCATGATGTGCTAACATGTAGGCTGTAATGTTCGGGGACAATTTATGACGTCTTCCACCTCTTTGGGGACTCTAGACATCAGCACATGTGGGCTGTACCTTTGATAATGTTCTGTATCAATGAAGCAATAATTCACACGAATTACAAATGAAGGAGCAAACCAGCGTGGCTAAACCAACAAGCAGCATAGATTAGGCAGAGAAAACCTTTGGGTGATGACAACAGACTAAACACAAGAGGAGATCTGGCCATGTGGCCATCTGCAGCACAACTGAGTCATCAAAATCAATCTGTGTCTTTACTACATGTCGCATCTCGTCCTGCGCTCGTCTTGCCAGTACTTGCCCAGTTACTGGCAAGAACAGTGTGATCAATGGTGATCATTTCCAACTAAAGTGTTCAAGGCAACAACTCGAAAGAACAAAAAGGATCAGTCACTCCTGCCTAAAATAGAATTCCAGAGTAAAAGTAGAACAAAGTTGTCCAGACTGCATTAATAAAATGGTGGCGGCAAACAGCACCTGACGACTCATTCAGGAATTTCAAACATCTTCACACAGTCTAGGGGTTAAGAGAAAGCAGCGTGTGAACGGCTCAGGTAAAGAGCACCGAGGCAAGAGGTGGGTGACTCATTCTAGATGACACCAAAAAAAAAAAGCAACAAAATGTAGAAAAAATAGTAAAGAAAAACCAATGTCAGTGATTATTACTGTTTAATGACCTGATCTAAATCAAATCGATCAATAGTTCATTAATCCACTCATTTAACTGGATGCATTTTATTACGATCCTATACTGATCACTAAATTCTCAAATTAAAAATAAATGAATGCTCATAAAAAAAGTTAATTATATCCTGCTGATTTTGAAGATGACTTAATCAGACTGGTGGAACCAACGGTGTCAGCTGATCTATAGCAGGACGCATTACATGCAGTAACCATGACACTCCCAACAAACATGTAATTTACAATTATAACAAATACTAAGCAAGGACAAATTACTATTCAAATCCATTTCATTAGTTGTGTAAACTCAGCATCTATCTGCTATACAAGACCACATGCAAACGAAAGCAGGATGCAAATTGCTTGACCGACGGAGTAAATAATGCAGACCTGCTTGTATGATTTAGCTTCTGTCCCAGTGAAGCATCAGGCAGTATGCCATGATAACTGAGGCATCACACACTGGTTCAGTGTTGATTAGAGGATTAGAAAATGTCTCAAGTGTTTCCAAGAATATTGAGATCATGCCAATATCTCTCAAACAGGAATAGGATGCCACTGAAAATGACACCCCCTCAAACATTGAACTGAGGTTTATAATCACTTCTAAGTGATTTCAATTTAAATTCCTCTTGTTTTCTTTGCTTGGAAATCATTGTTTACTTCAGCTTGCTGAAGTAAACAATGATTTCCTCAAAGATCTGATGTAAACAGTTATTGGTGGGAAACAAATTAGCGAAGAAGTATCTGGGGATGTGTCTCTTGGGGAAAAAAGCTGTAAAAGCCCAAATTTGGTAGCATGCACCACCTCATATTAGCACTGATCCATCATAAACACATTGAAAACAGCATTGGGTGGGAGATCAAATCTATTTTTCATGCATCACGATGCAGAAGCAAATTATTCTGAATTGATTTTTAAAACTGTAAACATGTATTAATGGAAATTAAAAATAAAATATTGAGAAACATAAAAGGCAGAACTCTAAAGTGAGGAAGTGCAGCACCAGAACATTTGGTAGGAAGCACACAGAGGCACAAGTTCTGCCCTTATGAAGTATGAGTCATTACTGAGGAAACCGTGCACCACCATATAGTGAACATTTTAAACATAACTGAGATGAACAAGTGAGACCGGTGTTGTCTAAAAGTTCTCTCTCTCTCTCTCTGAAGGAGCATGCTGCCTCAGTGATGCTCTCCCTCTCTGCTGCTTTAGCTTAGCTTGGTGAACTGAGTCACGTTAATGCTTAAATGCACCATCAGTCTGTCCAAGGATTTAGAAAGGGCTGGTCTCTAACATTTAAAGTTACTTCCAAGAACTGCATTTTTCTGAGTCCATTTGAAATGTTTATCAATCCAGATTAATAACAGACTAATAAACAGATGTTTTTTAATAATGAATGAGATTATAACCTAAAAATATTCTAACACAGGCCTGCTGCTGACAAAGCTGCCCATTTCTACACGCTTGCAAAACATTAAAGGAGGGAGACGTTCTATAATAAACTAATTCAATACATCTGTGAGACAATTTTTCAAAAACTTTATACAAGGTCCTGTTACCACATCAGTTCATTCACCTTTCAATCCTTCTGAGAGTCTGCTGATGTACAAGCAAGAAAGTCATCATTAACCTCTGCCAAAAGTATTAGTTAAAAAATTAAAGTATTGCCTTCATGGATCATCCGCTAATTGTCTCTTGCAGGTGGTTTTAACATTGCAAGTCTGCATCTATTAATGCTGTTGCAATTTTTTTATTCTTTCTGCAAAACGTTTTAAAATGATGGCTGACGATTGCAAAGCAGTTTCTGATGTTGCAACCTGTAATTTTGAGTGACACCTCATTGGCTTTTCAGAGGAATTCATAAATGTCAACTACTGTTTGCACTGGAACGCATAAATGCCATCTAGTAATATATTTAAACACAAGAAAAAGGAGATAAGTAATGTCAGGAGCCTAAAATGTTACATCCACTATTCTGTATTGTTTTATGACCAAGTGTCTTTACATTTCTCTTTCCTATCCATTGTTATGCTTAAAGACATCTAGAATATATTCATCAGACTTGACAGCAGTTCAGCCATTCACTGTGTGTAATCAACTAGAAAAAATGAAAAGAGGCCAAACATGTTGACCTGGCGTGTCAGTGACAAGAAAACCCCCCAAACTACATTAAAAACCACATGGGAGTATGAAAATGTTTGTTTTGATTTCGTTGGGAAGATAAACATTAATATACATGAAAAAATCCTTTCAAAAAGGATAAAAACTCTTTTGGTTCAAAAAATAAACAAAAAACAACACAAACAGGGAGAAGCAGACCAGTGACGCAAAAGCCTTAAACATATGTGGCCTTATCCCGGCTGAGGTTAGCCAAGAAAAGTTCAGAAATGATCTTGTGCTAGCTGCTCTATCTGATCTGTACCTTACTCAGGAAATCTCAAAGAAAACAATAACGTGTTTAGCCATGATTAAAATGACAGAAAAACTAAATAATACATCTCCAAAGGGCAGAGGTAGCATTATGCGCTCACCTGCCACCTCCACGATGTCTCCTGGGACAATGTCCCTGGCTTTGATTCTCTGGACGCTCTTCCTGTCCTGGCGGTACACCTTCCCCATCTCTGGCTCATATTCCTTAAGAGCTTCAATGGCATTTTCTGCATTACGCTCCTTCAAGGTAGAAGTTTTGGGGGTAAAAAAAAGAGAAATGTCACAAAACTGCCATGATTTTAAACCTACAACAGAATTCTCACTTAAATGTCTGCAAATGTTTCCTTCCAGCTTGCTGTAACGTTACTTTAAATTGTCAGCAGCAGGTTTTTCCAGAGATCAGAGCGTTTCAGAGGCAGGTCCCAGCCTGGCTATTAGTCTTGAGCAGACAGGTAAACACTAAGAATCCACTCCCAATAAATTACAGCTTTTGTGAAGGAGAACCACTGGGATTTAAAAATGTAAATTACAGCCTCTTCTCTGTCATGCACACATCATCTCAATCCCAGCATACTGTAACAGTATGCACAATCATAAAGCCTGTTCTGAATATTTAAAGTACCAATGTTGACCTTAACAGAATCAGTTTCCTCTTTCAATAGAAATGAATGGTGCTATACAGGTTGAGATCATTTTTCAGCTCAAACGTTTTAGCTACATCTTCTGTTAATGAGACTGGAAAAGACCAAATCTGCAATGAGGGACAGTTACAGGCCACGTTTGATAGGACACTGGACAAGACATAAAGCTAAATGAGAAATTTACAATCGTACTGAAGTACTTTTTAAAATGTTGTTCATTTACCTGCCAGACTCCTACAATAGCATTTGCTATGAGAATAAGCAAGATAACAAAAGGCTCCACAAAGGCTGTGACGGTCTCTTCTCCCTCTTCAAACCAGGCCAGCACCTGCACAAGAAACAAACACAACACACAAACTAATTACACAGCAAATACAAGAATCAAGGGCAAAAAACATCTGTGTGTGGGTAATGTTAGAGGCAACTTTAAAAAGAAACAAAAATAGAGTTTTAATTACTGTACATTTAGTTCAAGGTCAGAGTTTGGTGAAATAGTCAAATATAAAAATTGTTTACTTTCTAATAACATTTGGCAACTTAGTGATATATTGTATTAAATAATGCTACCCTCTACACTGCAATGTTAAATACTCTTGTGTATAGAAAGTACATTGAAGTGGGATGCTGGCGTTGATTTACAGTGTTTCTGTTTTTTGTAGCAACATGTTGAGCCACAGCAGGGAGCCCTGCCATCACCACCAGTTATAGACATTGGTCTAAGGTACAAGAACCCCAATACAACTAAGTCTTTACCAACAATTCCTGTCGTCTCTTTTATGTCCCAAAACTGTTTATAATGTAGTGTAGAGTTTAAATGAAAGGATTCATGTAAAAAAAAATCACATAAATCTAGCAATTACAAATATAGTTTTGTAGTTTAGAGAAAACAGTGCAAAGTGTATTATATTCAGTTCTGGGTCTTTTCATTTAAATATATTTGCAAATCAATAAGACAACAAAACATGCAAACTCCTAAAAATAAAGGCCAATTTAACAAAAGTATGCTGACATTTTTCAAAGACTTATTTTTTATTAGTGAATTAAAAAATTAAATTAAATTAAAACACTTCTCAGATTAATGTTGAAATTTCTTTTGCATGCACCTCAACACAAAACCTCTATATCAGACATGATGATTATCCTAATGAAAACTTATTTTAAGATTATGATAAACAGGAAGTGGTGAATGAGTGTTAGTGATAAACTCACCACTAATGAGCTTTCATGCAGGAACTATACATGCCAGTGATGCACTGAATTTTGACCAAGGATCTCTCTTTTTAATTGTAATATATATATATATATATATATATATATGAATCAAGGCTTATTTTTCTTCTGTTGCCAGTGACGCACAACTGGGCCAAGTGTGTTAGGAAAAAAACTGCAGGGACGACTATCTCCTGTTTTAGAATCTGTGCCAACAGCAGAGTGTGTCAAATCAGAAGCCAAAAAAATCCCACTCTTCTTCTACAGTAACCTTGTTAGGGAAAAACAAAATCAAACTCAATTATCTGTCAATTACTCAATGCAATCTACATCTAAATATAAACCCTGGCAACTATTTCTATACAACTTTCTAGAAAGATAATGTCACAGTAAAGTAAATATATGAGTCTGCATGTGTGGTGACTGAGGTTGAAAGCACAGCATACTGCCGCTCTTGATTTATAGATTTTGGAAGCAGAGCTGACTGTTATCACTATTCCTTGATGAGTGATCATATTCTGAGCCAACAGCCAATCCTAAAGCAGAAAATAGCTGTGAACGTGAACTGAGCGTCATCTCAAACGTACACTATGCTGAGAACTGCTAAATACTGAATTAAAGAAGAAAGATGTCATAAACTTGAGTTCACACGGTTGTGTTGAATGTATAACAGCATGAATATACGGCCTTTAAAGAACTGTAAAAATGTGGCCATTACAGAATAACAGCATGTTAACAACACCAATCATCAAGGTGACAAAGTGACATCTCAGGTTCCTGTTGCTTTTGTTCTTTAACATCCAGACACCAAACAAGCTTCTTATTCCAACAACAAGCTCTAGAATCAAGCAACATCTATTTTCAGATTATCACCAACTCAGACGACTTTACTGCTAATGCTTCTGTCTCGGTTTTTCGTCTTTCTGGTTCATACTGAAAAGCATTCCTACTAAACTGCTGTCTGCACAGAAAATTGCTTTAATTTCAAATAAAAGTGCAAGCTGAAGGACATGGGCTAAAAATGAAAAACCCACAGATTTCATTGTAATAATGGTAAAAGGAAAAAATGGTTGAGATGAAACCGGGCATGATTTATCTTAGCATCATCAAGGTCACAGGAAGCAGTTCAGATATAGCACTAGTTTCATTATGTATATGCATAGATTTTTGTTTCAGCAGCTGGTTATTCCACTTTAATAGTTACTTATTACTTAGGATTGCAACAAGTTTTGCACTGACGGCACAGAGATGGGATCAGATGCTGTCAACCCAGCATCATCTCTGCCTTCATGGCTTCCAATCAGCCGGCAAAAACAGCCCATCACGTCACCACAAGTAAAGAATCTGACCCAGAAAAGGAAAGAAAGAGCAAGCTGGGATAACAGAAAGGAAAGGTCAGTCTGAACCTCAGGCTATTCTTATACACAACCTACTTCTGGCTAATGTCCAGCTACAATAGAGCAGAGTGATTTGAATTAGCTTTGGGGTGCAAAAACGAGAAACATTTACTGTCCACGTCTCTGCAGAGTCCCACCTCACACACAAGTGGATGTGCCAATTGTGCTTCAAGCTGACAAAGCACACACGCCTCTTGTAGAACAAAAAGAAGACTAAGTGTTTGTATTAGCGGTAGCTTGGTGCTCAAATGCAGTCAAGGAGAAAGAATGGTATTTGCTGGATGTCAGGTTTTGATGTTGGGTTGTCAAGCATGTCGTTCTTACAAGAAATCCTCAGTGTGTGTTTGCCGTTTGTTACATTCTGCCTGGTGCAAGTGACGGAAAAAAACAACAGAATTTCTTTGACAAGCCATGTAACAAAATAGGCACAAGGCATCAAATCCACTGAACTGATTTAAGAGAATTTCACACACATTTTCACATCCTCAAAAGAAAGAAAGAAGTATTGTGGAAGGTTCAGGAAAAGTCCTTTATTGTCTTTATTTTAATATAATAATAAATATATAATCAGTTCTCCAACTTGTCCTCAACACTACTGTGCTGTGGGTAAAAGGGGCAGACATTTCCACTCAAGGACTTCTTTTTCCACTTTAAAAAATCTGTATGAGTGACTTATCGCTGTCACACAAAAAAGAAAGTATGCAACTAGATTTGATACAAGAGCAGGTGTTCAGATATGAACCACTAAGTGAGTTTCACTATTCTTTTATGCATGCACGCTAGCCCTGAGGTTGTCTAGACATTATCTGGTGGAAAAAACTAAAGTTCAGATAATGCCCAAATGACGTTTTTCCCCCCTGATTATTAACAAGTAAGACCTGCTAATATTGATTATGCAATGCACAATACACTGTCACGGTCGAGTACACGGACTGAACAGATATTGAATAAAAAATGAAATCCAAAGACAAACTTTGAAATACCTTGAAAAAGTCTAAAAGAACTATTCATCAAGACTACTCTAAAGAATCATGGGTCTGGTTCCCAGAGGCAAAATACTAAGAAATGAGTGATGACCCAAGACTTTTCCACAGCATTATACTTATTAGTACTAGTGAAAGTATACAGGTCATAGACCAAACCTGCTGTCTAGCACAGCTGTGAAAGACAACCGTGCACGTTTGTCTGCATTTTAAGTGTTTATGCTGATCCATACTGACTGGATGAGACCACTGAATGAGACCCTTCCTTAGGTCATTGATCATGTGGGATACTTACAAAAGATATGCAGGCAGCAAGTAAAAGGATCCTCACAAGCAAATCTTCAAACTGTTCAACCACCAGTTCCCATAGGGATTTACCTGGAGAAGAGGTTTCAGGAAAACAAAGGAGTATTAATTCAGAGAAGTGATTACATATTCAGGTGACATCTTGGAACAGTACGTGGTCTGCTCACCCTCCTCTGCCGGCAACTCTGAAGATCATCCCATTCAGACCGCAGGACGAAATCAGAGAGAAAACAAGAGATGGAAAGGCAATTACTTAAATGTTATTACTTGTAGAACAGCGAGTAGCTGTGGTGGTGGTACTCTTGAGTTGTTTATTAATTCCGTCCAGTAAATGATGCTTTGCCGTATTTCAACATCACACAGTGTCGTCACCGGTTTCCTTTTTTTTTCTTCCTTTCGGCTTGCCGTTGCACTTTCAACTGCTATGGGCCAAACGTGAACCGGTAAATTAGCTTCTTGTTTTATAATGAAACACACTGAACCAGCTCCTTACCGTTTGGTCCATATCGTTCTCGTTGTTTCTTCACTTCCTCTAAACTCAGACCGGTGCTTTCATTTACGTTAAAAAAGCTGAAAACTTCTTCAACCGTCTTCGTGTGCGCGTTGTCCATGGTGAACGGCCACTCGAGGACACCACTTGTTCCAACCTCAACCAGTCACGGTCCTTTCGCCCACCGGTGTCCGCGGGTGCTTACGAACAAGTATGTAAAGAGAATTCTATGAGTAAACACCGCAACAGTTGACAGGTGGCCGGCTCGTGGCTGTACTTCAGAACAGCGTGGAACGCAGGTGTAACGGTCAGAGTGGACGAATTAGCGGCTCCGGTGCTAACGATTTAGCTAGCGGGCTAAAGGCTTTGGTGGAATTGGCCGGCTTGTCCTCCGCTAGTCTCCTCGTGAGAGCTTCGACAACAAATTCATATCAACGCCGAATCAGTTTAATCTCGTTACTCACGCACTCCGACTTTTAAATCAGCAAATCCCAGGCTAATCTGTCCAAATAGAGAATCTAAACATGTGGTTAAGTTGCAGCTCGGCTCCTTTCGCCCGCTCCGTCGGTGTGTTGCGGAATCACCAGGGTTGCGTTCGGCACCAATCGCGTCTCTTCGTCGAATGCGGTGTTCAGTGTCCGCATGTGGAATCTGCTCATTGGTTGACGACACCGGAAGTGATACTTTCTCTCCACACGATTGCTGAGTGTTGAGTTGTATGGCGTTAGCAGGCTGTTGCAAAATCTTTTAACCACCTGAAACACTTTTTTAAATAGATATTAATAGAGCTATTAATCATAGTCAGAGTTAATTGATTCTTCTCAGAGTTTAAATGAAGTACTTCCTACTATAATTTATTAATATAACTGGGAAAAGTGTCCTTGTCAAACTATTCACAATATTTTTATTTATTTTATATGTAATATATATATATAAATTAGTTGTTTTATGTTGTATTTTTGCCCCCCCCCCCCCCCCCCCATTAATATTACGTTTGCACGGAAACTGTTGTTTATGTTGCCTTGGTCTTTTATTTTCATTGAAAATTTCTATGGAGGACCCACTTGAATAGGAGATGGTTCATCTCAGTTAATAAATAAATATAACAAAAATGTAAATATTTAGAAAAATTTGGAAAAGACCACAAGAAGAGACAGCAAAATATTGATTTTTATGACCAATCGCCTCAGTTTTTTGGTAACTAAAACATTCATTTTATCATTTTTTAATTTAACAATTTAACATTCAAGCTTATTATGACTGCTTTAACTTTTTTGACACTACATTTTGAACGTTGTATATCTTTTCAGTTTATTATTATGTGGCCATCTTATGAGTAGGTCAGCTTTTACTTGCTTTTATTTATTATGTCAATTTTTTTGTTAGAGTAATTTCAAAAATTCACAACAAATTTGACTTCTTTGTGGATAGTTTGTTGCAGTAGTCTTGTATTATGTGCCACAATTTCCTGACATTATAATGGTTGGGCTTTGTTTTATACGCTCAATAAATATATTTTATGTTAGAGTAAATCATGTTGAAATTATACTTTTATATTGTAAATACTATACGTCAGTCCTTTTCACTTTCATTATATACTTCTAAGTATTTTTGGAGGTGTCTGTGAAAACTCCCAGTCTCTGTCAGACTGTTAGAGTGAGATAGCAATATTACACCCTCGTTTTTATCATTTGTTCCCCATCTTCCTATCATTGTCAGAAAGCCGTTATCTGTCATTGAAGCCCTGTGAGTTGTCTCTGAAAAGAAACAAAACCATTATCTTGGGCAGCTTGTTGGGGGAAAGAAAGAATCCTTTAATCTGTTCACATCAAAATCCCCAAATAAGTTCAGACAGCGCCTGCGGTATCTAGTTGAGGATGCAGGTTCTGTTGTCTATCCGAAAGACGGATTATTTTCAGACACTGACATTAATGTGTTTTGTCACAGAGAGAACACTCTTGATTGATAAGGAAGACCAAATCTGTGCAGTTCAGCTTCTCAGATAAAAACAAGACAAAACATAATCTGTCAATCAGCTGTTTGGATGCACAACAGCTTGAAGGGCAAAGGGAGAATGAAGCTGTGGTAATTGCACTCTCCTGGGTAACAAACACAGCTTTCAGTCTGGTTTCAGATCAATAAACAAAAGACAGAAAATATATAGATTTAGTGTCGAGACGTTTCTCACTGGCTTGTTGCTTGTGACGCGATTTTATCAGCTGTTATGGTTCCACAAGTTAATGGGAAAACATTGACCTGGTTGTTTAGAAATTACAAGAAACACTTAATTAAAATAAACATGATCATAAACACAAAAGTGGCTGTTCTTCATCCTGACATTTGGACATAATTTGGACCATAGGTCGTTCAACAGAATCCTGCATTTAGATGATTTGCCATGCTAGTTTGTTTTGAATTATTGCAACGTGTAACTATTTACTGCCAATTGCCATAAGATTTTGCTTTACCCACACTCATTTCTGCTCAAATCATGAAGAATCCCTGGTTCAGCACTTTATATGTATCTAAGGTTTCAACAACCCTAACGTGGCTATGTTTGGCATTTCAGCACAAAACTCGTCGTCGATCACCTTATAAGGTGGTACGGAAAGGTGAAATCATCCAAGGAGATCCCAGGATGAGACAGTTCATAGAAAATAGTTTGGCTTCTCGGCAACCAGGAACTGTCCTTGAAAAAGAAATGGACACCTCACAGCTATACGGAGGTACCTGCTTTCTCTGCTAACAAAATTTGATTTACATATATTTTATTAATGCATCAGATACATGACTCATAGCACATTATGAGACAAGGCTACTGTGAGTTAGATGACAAACACATTTTTCTGCTGCAAATATATGAACAAATCATGTGAAATTAGAAGTTAAATGTGCAGAGGAGATCTTTAATACTCATAAATCTAAAATGTGTGCAAAATGTAAGTTCATTAAATATTTGGCCCTTTTTAAAATACTTATGGCTAGAAGCCCAAGAGACTGGATGACTATTTCAGACGTCAATGGGAGCAGCTAGTAAAAAAAAAAAATCTAAAGAATGCACCAAAAATAAATCTTCCACTGGCCACATTCGCAATGGAAATGTGCTGCCCTCAAGTGGACAGAAATATTACTACATGATGCACCCCAGTAGAATAAAAATTAATCATTTATTTACCACTCATGGAGTGTGTACGATCTAGAACTAAACTAAGTTTAACTCATCCCAATGCAGCTATCTGGGAAACTGAAACCACCCACCTGAGACAGGATAATTTTAAAGTTTTCTTTGAAAACGTACAAATGAAATATTCCCTTGTTTGTCAAATTATAAGAATGGAAATTCTTTATAGCCAGATTTACTGATGTATACTAAATAATCACACAAGCAAGCATGTGAAAATTTTATTTGAAAACTTTTGTAAAAAAAAAAAATAGAAATTTCTTCTACAAAAAATGACAAGTAGTTTTAGAGGATTTATTCCTAGTTGCAGTTTCAAAACCTTACCAGTAGAGGGAGACGCTGACCCAAATGAAGGAGCATCTCATTGCGTTTGACATCCATGTTTTTCAGGTTTTACTGTTTTTTTTTTAACATTTTCATTAAGTTCTTCACCTATTTAACTCAAGGAGTCAACTTGAGTATTTATATGCCAGATTGTTTTATCTGTCTGCATTCAGAAGGAATAAACGCCTTTTTTACTCACTGACAGGTTGTGAATGACTGAAATACACAAATTATAACTCAAAATAGAACGAAAAGCATTTACAGCAAGCTATACAATAACAAATTTGGTTTATTCCAAATAGATAAGCAATAAATGCAGAGTCTTGGGTAACTTTATCTAAATGAAAACAATTACTAATAGACACCTCTTCAAATTACAGTTAACTTAATTATAATTTTTCAAATCATTTGTAAAATATAAGGAAATTTAAACAATATCAGATAAAGGAACTATCAGTTTTCCTTTAACAAAATTCTGAATATTAATGAAAAATACTCCTTATATATACAGTCTTTGAGCGGGACCATATATAACACTATTACGAGGTCTTAAATTGTGTTTTTATACATTAATATATAAACCAAATATTTTGTGAGTTTTCCTATTTAATTGATATTGTTGAAAAAAACAATAAAGAACCTTGAAAAACAAAAATGGACCCAAAAAAACTACAGTGATGTCATCAGAAACGCGAACAGCACGGATCTCGCGAGATTATAGTCAGAGGTCAAAGTTGACATTACCATGTGTGACTGAAATCAGACTACTGTAGGACGTTTAGCTTCAAAAAGCCTCTTCTTTTGATTGTATTCGTTGAGGTTTACAACTGTAGTTATTAAAATACGTTTATACATTTTGGTTTAAAGAAAAATCTGACTATAAATCGCGCTGAACTCCACCGATGGAGCAGTTTGCCTTTTGTAGCCGCTATTGTTTAGCTTGACATGTTGAAAATCCGACCACTGGTAAATACCTTCGTGAACTACAGACAGACTCTGGGGAGAAAAGGTAAGCTAATAAACAACAGGCGTTTACTGTTCATACTACATCGTTTTTTATTTGTGCTCAGAAGTGTGTAAACATGCTTGTTTTCACGTAAAAGTACCATTGAAACTATTGATGTTCTCGCAGGCTGTATTTTTAAGTTTTTGTCCACAATGAGTGAGGAATCCACGGAGCAGCAGACTGAAAAGCTGCTGAAAAGGCCAAACGAGGAGAACGAGGACTCTGAGAGGGTCACCAAAAAAGTAAAAGCCGATGGAGAAAACACGGACGATGACAAGAAATACCCCAAAAAGAAAGTGGTTCTCCTTGTGGCATATTCTGGGAAGGGATACTATGGCATGCAGGTACATTCACTGAATGTGTGCTCTTTTTCTCTATGTATTTATATGTTTAAATATACACTGCTAAAAAAATATTAATAAAATAAAGGGAAAACAAAATAAGACATCCTTGATCTGAATGAATGAACTATTCATATTAAATATTTTTTTCTCTACATAGTTGAATGTGCTGACAACAAAATCACAAATTATCAACAGAAATCAAATTCATCAACACATGGAGGTCTGGATTTGGAGTCACACTACAGGCTGATCCAACTTTGATGTAATGTCCTTAAAACAAGTCAGAATGAGGCTCAGTAGTGTGCGTGGCCTCCACGTGTCTGTATGACCTCCCTACAGCACCTGGGCATGCTCCTGATGAGGTGGTGGATGGTCTCCTGAGGGATCTCCTCCCAACCCCTGGACAGTCTGTGGTGCAACGTGGCGTTGGTGGATGGAGCGAGACATGATGTCCCAGATGTGCTCAATTGGATTCAAGGCTTCGGAACGGGCGGGCCAGTCCATAGCATCAAAGCCTTCATCTTGCAGGAACTGCTGACACACTCTAGCCACATGAGGTCTAGCATTTTCTTACATTAGGAGGAACTCAGGGCCAACTGCACCAGCATTTGGTCTCACAGGGGGTCTGAGGATCTCATTTCAGTACCTAATGGCAGTCAGGCTACCTCTGGTGAGCACATGGAGGACTGTGCAGCCCCCCCAAAGAAATGCCACCCAACACCATTACTGACCCACTGCCAAACCGGTAATGCTTGAGGATGTTGCAGGCAGCAGAACGTTCTCCACGGCGTCTTCAGACTCTGTCACGTCTGTCATGTGCTCAGTGTGAACCTGCTTTCATCTGTGAAGAGCACAGGGCGCCAGTGGTGAATTTGCCAATCTTGGTGTCTCTGGCAGATGCCAAACATCCTGCACGGCGCACACCTGCACTAGAGCGAAAGCACCAGCAGCATTCAAAAGTGCCCGAAACATCAGCCAGAAAGCATAGGAGAGAAGTGGTCTGTGGTCACCACCTGAAGAGCCACTCCTTTTTTGGGGATGTCTTGCTAATTGTCTATAATATCCACCTGTTGTCTGTTCCGTTTGCACAACATGTGAAATTGATTCAGCCAGTGTTGCTTCCTAAGTGGACAGTTTGATTTCACAGAAGTGTGATTGACTTGGAGTCGCATTGTGTTGCTGAAGTGTTCTCTTTATTTTTGTGAGCAGCGTATTTACATTCATAAATGGCATTTGTCTTGTAGAGGAACCCTGGAAACTCCCAGTTTAAGACCATCGAAGATGATCTGGTTACTGCTCTTATTAAATCTGGATGCATTCCTGAAGACCACGGCGACGCCATGAAGAAGATGTCTTTCCAAAGATGCGCCAGGACAGATAAAGTATGTTTGTTTTTTTATCATGTTTCTGCATTTTTAATATTGTAGCAATAGAAACCATCAGGTAGTTAAAGACTATATAATAAATTTTCCTTTGTTTTTTTATGACAAAGAATTTTTCAATTTTCTCTGTAATTGTCTAGGGTGTATCTGCTGCCGGTCAAGTGGTTTCTCTGAAGCTGCGGTTAATTGAGAACATAAAGGAGAAAATCAATGAACATCTGCCCCCACAGATCAGGGTACTTGGTACGGCCCTAGTTTATAAAAGCTCTAAAATGCGTTCATTGATATTTTGGATAACAAGTCTAAGACTGTGTGATGTGTGTTTCTACAGGACTTAAACGGGTGACCCAGGGATTCAACTCCAAAAATAACTGTGATGCTCGAACATACTGCTACATGCTTCCAACAGTGGCCTTTTCCTCAAAGGATTACGACACTGGGAATAGCGCCGCCTTCCGTCTGGACCCAGAGACACTTAAGAGGGTGAACTGTCTTTTTGCCTTCTACAAAGGCACTCATAACTTTCATAACTTCACCTCCCAGAAGGCTCCAAATGACCCCAGTGCCCGCAGGTACATCACAGAGATGTCCTGTGGGGAGCCTTTTATCTGCAGTGATAATGAGTTTGCAGTGATCACTGTACGAGGCCAGAGCTTCATGCTGCATCAGATTCGCAAGATGATTGGCCTGGTAATCGCAGTGATCAAGGGCTATGCAAAAGAAGAGGTGATAGAGCGAAGCTGGGGGCAGGAGAAAGTGGATGTTCCCAAAGCTCCCGGACTTGGGCTGGTTCTAGAAAGAGTTCATTTTGACCGGTACAACAAACGCTTCGGAGGGGACGGTCTGCATGAGCGGCTGGAGTGGGATCATGAGGAAGAGGCGATCAAGGCCTTCAAAGAGGCTCACATCTACCCCACTATTGTTGAGACAGAGTGTCAGGAGGGCTCCATGGTCAACTGGATGTCCACTCTTCCCATCCATGACTTTGAAGCATCAGCTGCTGTAACACGAGACAATAAGAGTCAAAAGCAGGTATCTGGAAATTGAGATTTATCTGACATGCTGATATCCTGTACGTGGCTGCATATTATAATTTTCTTTTTGCTCCCTTTTTTCCTCAGGACAATGCAGATGAAGGGAACAACTCCGATTAGGCCAGTCTCTCTGCAGAGAGATGCGTTTTGTTAAATAAAATTCTATTTTAAGTTTGGTATACTTTTATTTTCAGTGGAAAGAAGACCATTACTCAAGTACAACAGATGTTAACATAATAAAATCCTCTCAGTTCTTTGTGACAACCTGTCCTCTTGTGTTTATTTCACACTAAAGTAATTCTATTTGCCTGGTTAATCTAATGATGCTGCATCATCATTTGACTTTTGTAAAATGCACCTCAAATTATTAATTAACTGGTAGCCTAATAAACCAATTGGTATGTATATTTTAACACTGCTGTCAGTTATTTCTACTTATCTATATTATTTTTAAAGTGGACAATGGAAAACCATAAAAATCCTTAATGTAACTAGTATGTAATAAAATGAAAATTGGTAAATTAAGAAAATTTAACTGTTGAAGTGAGAGCGCCCTCGTGTGGCCGATGAAATACTTAAATGTTGCGTTCAATAACTGTCGGAACTAAATGAAAGCTACTATTTAAATAATTTTGTGGGATGTTACTGTAAGTTATATTTTATATTCATTATGTTTATATTGTAGCTAAAATTGTTGAATTTGGATAGCAGTGGAAATTTGTACCAAAAACAGACGCCCACTGTTATATTCACAATGTGAGGCTTTTCTCCTACACTTTTGCTCTCAAGTGAACTCAGCAACTTGACGTCAGAAAAAATGGCGCCGACCAAGAAACGCAACGTGAGTTCTAAGTTAAATCCAAAAAGAGCCAAAATTGACCTAGAAAGCATCGTCGAAGGTATCCTAGGAAGCAGGAAGCGAGCGAACGATGTTTTCGACATTCTGGAATTCCTCCAGGTAAAAACAAAACAACGCACCTCGTTTTATTTGCATCAATTCATGTTGTTTAGCTAATGGTACTAGCACGCCTGTGCATATTTTTACCTTCAATATGTTTGTGTTAACAGTCAGGAAAAGAGAAGGATGTCATTAGTGCTGTCAGTGCGTGCAGCAAGCTGTTTAGCACATTGTTGGAGAGGAAAGATTTGTTCATGGGGAAACTTCCTGGAGAAGACGAGGCGTTAAATGGTGAGTATGGCTACCAGGAGGTAGTAGATGGCTCCCACACAAACTCTAATTTAATGAGTGAGAATAACATTAGATATGCTTAGGTTGATCTTTAAAGTGCTTGTTTTAATTGAGTGATTTAAGAATGTTTGTTCATTCAAATGGAAAATCAAGACTACTATGCTATAGTTGTGTTATTATGACTAGATTAGCTTAATTATAGCAAAAGTAATCAGGATTATTTTGGGCTATATTTGAGATCACTATTGTTTACCTCACCTCACTTACTTTTTAAGTTGCAAAACACAATGCATTCATACCTGTTCTTCAGTCACACTAGGAATGCTGCAGTGGGGCTTATCAAAACAATAAGTACAATTTCCATCCTTATATGTCACAGGTCTATAATTTAAGTGAATGACATCAGAAATATTTCTGATGATCACTAACAGGCTATGTCTTGAAAGCGATACGTTTTTACAGCTGAAGTTCTTCGATGCTACCTGGAAATACCCAGAGTTCAGTTTACACATTTCAGACACCAATCTCTGCAGGTGGCAGAGTTGAGCTGCTTAGTGGTGATTAAAGAGAGTAAATTATGAGACTAAAATTACTTCTTCCACTAGAAGTTAAGTGCCCAACATAAGGCTTGTTTTAGGATAGAAACGGAGTAAATATTTTTAGACCTTCATGACCATCTCAAAATATTTTAAAAGAAGAGAAGAGCTGGTACAGGAGCCCAGATGTCCAAGTCATTGTGCTTAAAAATTAGTTGTGATGGTTGGAAGTAGAACTTAGTAAAAAATATTGCTGGATGCTGTACCACAGAGTGTTTGTTGGTTGTAACTGGACGTACTGGTATATGTTTTGACATGCCTAATAGACGTGTGTATTGCCTAAATTCTGCCATTTTAACCTGTTTTGATTTTTTAAAACACCACTTAGGAAATGTGCATCATTTGGAGGGCAGTATGCCTACAAAGCAGAATATGACAGAATAGTTTGAATAATCTTTCATTGATGACAGTATTTTTGCATAAAATTATTAAATCAACAAGCGTATCATAGAAATGTTGGTTATAAACTCAGTTTGAAGCTGTGCTATTTTAAGTGTGTGTATATTTTTGCCTGATGTAGGAGACTATAGCGCTGAAGAGAAGTACCGCATTTTTATGCGACACCGTTACAACAGTTGTGTGGAGATGCTGCTCGAGCATCTCAGTCATGAAGTGCATGAAGTTAAGGTGAGCACAGATGTTTTCTCCTGTAAGGATATGTTATAGAATGAAGTGTATGTGCGATGTGTCAGGAACATGTAAATGATTTTTAATTAGAGCCACATAGTAGGAGTTTTGTTTATATTTTAATGAATGTCTGGCTGCAGGAAAGTGTCCTCTGCTGTCTGATGAAGTTTGCAGCTTCAGAAGGACAGCATCCTCTGGAAGACATGGACTGGAGTGGACATTACAGCTTTCCAAGGCAACTAATCCAGGTAAGATTTTATTTGTCATTTCAAGCATGCCAATATTCATAACAGTTACTGTTTATGACATTTCTGTTTTTTGTCTTTTGTCAGTTAGTTGTGGACAATCTCCTATCTAAAACGACCGACAACTCCCTGCTGATCTCCAAGTTTCAGGAATATCTGGAGATGGAGGATGTGCGTTACTATGTAATGAGCTCCATCCGTATGAATGTCTCTGCAGTCATGGAAAAAAACAAAGAGGTAAAACAAAAACATGCCTGATTTGCTGTAGCCTTTGTATGGTATTGTCTGAAATAGAAATGTATTTGTATCTTTACATTATGAGGGACAGTCTTTACAATTTGTGTAGAAAAAGATGAAAGAAAAAAAAAACTAAAATGTGAAAATGTAAAACCAAAAAAAAAAAAAAAACTTCTCACAATAATTAACCACAATAGAACAAGGCTGGAGACAATTCCTTACCAATGACTCTGCTTAACTCATTCACTGCCATTGACAACTTTAGTCGTCAATTGCATTTTTTTACGGGGTGGGTGTCGGAAGGAGCCCTCGCACCGTGAGAACAAACATCACATGTCTAAAGCGGATCTTCATCCGTGTATGTCACACATCACGTGATCAGGAAGCAGAAAATCAATGAATTAGGAGATTGATTTGGGACGCTGCTGTGAAAAAAAGCAATGCGCCAACCGGAAATGCTTCTGCAGCTCACGCTTCGACAACAGATTGTGAAAGAATGGATAAAGCTAGAAATACAGTGATTCTTCCTGATGTAAGAAGTGAGTCTACTCTTTCTTATGGTAGTTTTGGCGTTTACATGATCATAGAGCACAATGTTCTGTGACTCTTCAAAAAACAGTAAAAACGCTCAAACGCTGGCATTCAGGGGCTTTCTGATCAGAAAACGGCTGGCAGTTAATGAGTTAACTAGCATTGGGTGTCTCAGGATGTCTTCATAATTTGGATCCTAAAACACAACTTTATTTTACATTTGTTCTCACTTTCCTAAATTATATTTTCCTTCTCTAAACTTAAAAACAACAACTTGGAAGCCTTTTATCCTTCAGTTATAAAGTCGTTCCAGTATCTTCACGAACACAGTGTTGACAAAAATGCTTTGACACTACCTAATGCCATAAATCTATTTGAACTGATATTAGACTATTTTTAAGTTGTTTTGTTTTTCTGTTATTTTCAATATTTGTTTCATATCCTCCCCTTAACACTGGTGTCATCAGCAAAAGTAACAAAGTTTAGCTCGTTGTTGTAAGGCATAAATAACATAGTACCCAATACTTAGCCTTGTGGTACACCACACGCTAATTTATTCAGTAGGATTAACTGCTATTAATTTTAGTAAACTGGTGCTTTTATTCCTTCTCTTTTGTCCTCCATAGGCTGTGCTGCATGTTTATCAGAACAACGTGTTCACCCTTATGTCCAGCATTAATATGCCAAGCCAGGAATCGGAGCTAACTAACTTTATGGTCAAACAGGAAGGTGAGACACTGAAAACTTCAGAATGAAGTTATCTGATTTGTTTATAGTTCACAGGAACAAATGATTTCATTATGTTTGTTTTCAGCCAAACAAGAGGACTGGAAAGCTACTAAACTAAGCGTAAGTAAATCAAAACGTTACATGTTTTTAATGGAACTTAAATGTGGGCTAAATTAGCTGTAAAATGATTTTTTTAACTTCAGGACCACAAGAGAGGCTTTGAGAAAATGTGGCTTGGTTTTCTCAAGTACAAGGTGAACATCCGGACTTCAGAATCCACTTTTCTTTATTATTTGGACTTTTTTTTAATAGTATTTTTGGTTTGTTCCAGTTGCCTATCAGCATGTATAAAAAGGTGTTGGTGATCCTTCACGACTCCGTTTTGCCATACATGATCAAACCTACGTTGATGATCGACTTTCTGACGGCTGCCTATGATGTTGGTAGGTTGAATCCATCTCTGCTGTTACAGTATTTATATCGGCCAGGGAAAGCTGAGCTTACATTAGTGAACATTATTCATTTGCTTTTTGTCTATAGTGAAAATTTTGATTCTTAGTGGTCATATGGTCAATGGAGAAAGGAAACTTCGAGCAGAGCTTTGAAAAATAAATAAATTCAGTCTTTAAGTACTTGTGAGTAGGGCTGCTCGATTAATTGACTTTTAATCTCAGTTACGATCTGGGTTTTAAATGATTATAAAAACAAAATGAGACGATTATTTGCTCCTCCCTCACGGTTTACTCTCACGCTGCTCAGAGTTGCAAATCGAGCGCACCTCCCACACAGTGTTGCCAACATAGTCGCCGTTTCTTGACTTTTTTTCCACAAAATCACCTAGCAAACAACCTATTGACATTTCTGGTAACCCATAGCTACTTTCTGTACAACTTTGTCGTCGACATTCCCTGCATGTTAGCAAAACACCTAGCCCTTGCTCCGGACCATCCTTCCGGACATTAGGGAAGGGAATGATGCATGTGCAGCATGATCACGTTCCATCGACTGATCAGTCATAAACGTTTCTCGGTGGATCTCACTTGCTCACAAAACCAGCTGTTTTACAAGCAAAATGAATTCAACATACAGCGAGCCATATCTGAAGTGGATTTCTGTTTTATCAGGGCTGTAAACTTTCACACGATGAGCTTCAGACACATATTTGACTGTCTTCATGCGCTCTCACGCTACACCTCCAATTTCTCAGGCTAATAAATAATAGTTGATCTATCTGAGCGACACGTTGCATCGTGCTGCTGTACACCTGTACACACTCACCACGGCACCGCTGGACAGGACCACATAATTATTATGCAGCGGGTTGTGGAAGTTCACAACAACATAGATGTTTATGTGTTTCCTCTTTAGTTTTTTATTACAAATGTTTGCACTGTATATCTCTTGTCAGTATTTGTTATCAATGTTAATTAAACATCGTGTTAAATTATAGCGATCTAAATAATTGTGATTATCATTTATAACATAATCGAGCAGCACTGCTTGTAAGTCATTTCTTTTTGACTAAAATTTAATTTGTTTTTCTAAATGTTATTGATGCTCTGTATAAGTTTCCATGCTTTACAGCATGCAGCACATCTTTATCGTGAGTTTGTCTGTTGGTCACTACCAGGAGGATGATAGAGTAACTGATCTGATTGTGATACTGAACAGGTGGTGCAATCAGCCTACTGGCTCTCAACGGTCTTTTCGTGCTCATACATCAACACAACCTGTGAGTATTTTATAAAAACCTGTATTTAGTAGCACGAATAACTGCTTTGAATAGGAGGGTTTCACTCCTATATACGGCCTGTTGTGTTTTTCCAGAGACTATCCTGATTTCTACAGAAAGCTGTATAATCTTCTCGAGCCGTCTGTTTTCCACGCCAAGTACAGAGCACGCTTTTTTCATCTCGTCAATCTCTTCCTTAGTTCCAGGTAGGTTTGTTCCTGCTACATCTTTGTTTTTAAGTTTGTGTATTTTAAGAACTGTTCGTTGCCGTCTGCAGCCACCTGCCCGTTTACCTGGTCGCTGCGTTTGTTAAGCGCCTGGCTCGTCTGGCTGTCACCGCCCCACCTACAGCTCTTCTCATCGTGCTGCCATTCATTTATAACCTGATCCGTCGCCACCCGTCCTGCAGAGTCCTGATTCACAAACCCACAGCAGAAGATGGTTCGACAGCCTGGCTTCAGTTTAGATTTGTGGTTTCTTTTGCTTTCTCAACCTCGCGTGGCTTTGTGTGTGTGCATGACATTTGTTTTTATTAACGCAGAAGCTCTTGAGGATCCGTATGTAATGGATGAAGAGGATCCAGCTCATTGCTGCGCCTTAGAGAGCAGCTTGTGGGAAATTAAGGTGTGTGTGATGATATCTGCAACGCGGATGTTGGAACCTTTATTTCATAAAGGGATTCATCTTATAATAGGGAAATCACACCTGCTCTTCTGTCCCGCTTTACAGATGCTGCAGAAGCATTATCATCCAGATGTGGCCAAAGCTGCAATGTTGATCAACACCCCTCTGTCGGTGCAAGAAGATGACATCAGTGAAGTGCTGGAGATAACAGCTCATGAGGTGATGGAACGTCTTAAAAATGAGCTGAAATGTTTCCTGGGATCAAATTACAACAAAAATAGAGTCCAGTATTTCTGTTGACTGTTTCTTAACAGCTGTGCTTGTTTCTGGGAGTGAAAAAGGTCTAGCTTGGGATAAACATCGTACCACAGAAAAAGAAAAAATCAAAACATCAGTCAAAAGTTTGGAGTTTCTGCTAGGATTATGCAGCATTTGTTGAAGATTGTAATTTCAATTTCAATTCAGTTTATTTATATAGCGCCAAATCACGACAAGAGTCGTCTCAAGGCACTTCACAAAGTAAACATTTCAATACAGTTCAGTTCATAAGCCAATCAGTAAAAAAGTTTCCTATATAAGGGACCCAGCAGATTGCATCAAGACACTGACTAGTGTCATTGTGTTGGTACAATCCTCATACTAAGCAAGCATTTAGCGACAGTGGGAAGGAAAACTCCCTTTTAACAGGAAGAAACCTCCAGAGGATCCTGGCTCAGTATGAGCAGCCATCCGCTACGGCTCACTGGGGGTTGAGAAGACAGAGCAGGCACAGGCACACCCCACACCCACACACACACACACACACACACACACACCCACACCACATATATCAAGTAGTGTTTCTATGGCTACACTGTGATTTCTTAGTAGAAGTTCTATTTAGTAAGAGTAAGAGAAACTTTATTGTCTTTATCTGAGTGAATCTATAATTAATTCAATAGGTGAACTAATAGTAGCACATTCTATGTTAAAGAAAGTAAGATGTAATATCAGGAGAGGGAGAATGTTAGGTGGTTGGCAGCAGTGTGCCAGCCGATGGCCCCATCCATGAGGCAACCACAGCTCAGCAGAACGCCAGTGTAGCTTCTTCTGGGGAGAAAAACACTTAGAGAGAAAATAAAGTTAACAGCTGGAATAACAGGAAATAATGCAATTAGAGAGTGGTGGTAGAAGAGAGTAGCAGAGTGTGGAAAGTGGTCAGTATGTCCTCCAGCAGTCTAAGCCTATAGCAGCATAACTACAGAGATAACTCAGGATAACCTAACCTTTCAGATGGAGGCATGTGGGAGGCAGGGCCAGGGAGAAGTCTTTAACGACAGTAG